>VHKM01001121.1:0-219141 GCA_007210695.1 Neogobius melanostomus | reverse complement strand
ACTCTATCGACAACTAAAGGTCTGTAAACAGATCTATCGACAACTACAGGTCTGCAAAAATCTTTACGACAACTAATAGGTCTGAAAACATATCGACAACTACAGTCTGCAAACATCTAAAAAACACGTTGCAAACATATAGACAAACAGGTTGCAAACACTACGACAACTAAGGTATGCAACATTACGACACTGACAGGTTGCAAAATCTACGACAATAACAGATCTGCAACATTACGACAACTAAGGTCTGCAAACTCAATCAACAACACAGGTCTGAAACAATTACGACATACAGGTCTGCGAAAAATCACAGAACTAATGGTCTGCAAACAGTAAACAACATACTACAGGTCTCGAACATCTACGACAAATACAGGTCTGCAAACATCAACAGCAACTACAATTGTCTGCAACTTTACGAAATAATAGGTTCAAACATCTAAATACTAAGGCTGCATAACATTAAAAACAACTACAGGTCTGCAAACATCTAAAACAATTCAGGAGTCGCAAACAATCTAAACACTACAGGTCTGCAAACATCTACGACAACTACAAGTCTGCAAACATCACAACAATCAAGGTTAGCCACACTACCAACTACAGGTAGCAACTCGTACGACACTACAGTTCAACATCTACGACAACTAGATTTGCAAACCATGTACACACTACAGGTTGAAAACATCTACGACAACTACAGGTCTGAAAACATTCTACGACAACTACAGGTCTGCACATCTAAAACAACTACAGGTCTGAAACATCTTACGACAACTACAAGGTCTGCAAACATTAAATCCACTACAGGTCTGCAACAACATCTAAAACAACTACAGGTCTGAACATCTAGACAACTTAAGGTCGCAAACATGCTACGACACTAACAGGTCTGCAAAGATTTTAGAGACATACAGTTGCAAACATCTACGAAACTACGGTCTGCACTCTACAACAACTACCGGTCTGGCAAACATTACGACAACTACAGGTCTGCAAACATCTATAAACACTACAGGTCTGCAAAACATCTACGAACACTACAGGTTGCAAGCTTATGAAACTACTAGGTTGCAAACATGCTACAACAACTACAGGCTGCAAAATATCTTACGAAACTACAGGTCTGCCAAACATCTAAAACAACTACAGGTCTGCAACATCACAACAACTACAGGTCTGAAAAACATCTATGAACAACTACAGGTCTGCAACATAATACGACAACTACAGTTCTGCCCAAACATCACAACAACTACAGGTTGCAACATCTACGACATACAGGTCTGCAAACATCAACAGCAACTACAGGTCTGCAAACATCTATACAAACTACAGGTCTGCAAACATCTAAAACCTACAGGTCTGCAAACCATCTAAACAACTACAGGTCTGCAAACATCTACACAACTACAGGTCTGCAAACATCACGACAACACAGGTCTGCAAACATCAAACACAACTACAGGTCTGCAAACATTACGACAACTACAGGTCTGCAACATCAACAGCAAATACAGGTCTGCACCATCAACAAAACTACAGGTCTGCAACCACTACGACAACTAAACTACAAGGTCTGCAAACATCAACAAGAATACATGCGCAAACATCTACGACACTAAAGGTCTGCAAACATCTAAAATACTACAGGCCTGCAAACATCTAAAACAACTACAAAGGTCTGCAACATCTAAAACAACTTCAGGTTCTGCAACATCTAAAACACTCAGGTCCTGCAAACATCTACGACAACTACAGGTCCGCAAACATCAACAATTACAGGTCAGCAAACATCTTTTCACAAACTAAAGGTCTGCAAACATCTACGGACAACTTACAGGTCACAAACATCTACGGACAACTACAGGTCTGCAAACATCTACGACAACTAAGATCTGCAAACATCTACGACAACTACAGGTCTGAACACATCGTCTACGACAACTACAGGTCAGCAAACATCTACGGCAACTAAAGGTCAGCAAACATCTACAACTACAGTCCAAACATTAAAACAACTACAGGTCTGCAACAAACATCTAAACAACTACAGGTCTGCAAACATCTAGACAACTACAGGCTGCAAACATCTACGACAACTACAGGTCTGCAAACTATCTACGACAACTAAGGTCTGCACATCTACGACAAACTAACAGGTCCTGCAAAACATCTACAACATACAGGTCTGCAAACATCTACGACAACTACAGGTCTGCAACATCTAAAACAACTAAAGGGTCTGCAAACATCTTACAACAACTTTACAGTGTCTGCAAACATTACGGACAACTCAGGGTCTGCAAACATCTAAAACAACTAAAGGTCTGCAAAACATCTACGAACAAACTTACAGGTCTGCAAAACATCTATGACATAACAGGTCTGCAAACATTCAACACAACTACAGGTCTTGAAATCTACGACAACTACGGTCTGCAAACATCTAAAACAACTTACAGGTCTGAAACATCTACACAACTACAGGTCTGCAAATATCTACGGACAACTACAGTCTGCAAACATCTAAACCAACTCAGGTCTGCAAACATCAACAACAACTACAGGTCTGCCAAACATCAACAACAACTACAGGTCCTGAAAACATCTATGACAACTACAGGTCTGCAACATCTACCGACAACTACAGGGTCTGCAAACATCAACAACAACTACAGGTCTTGCAAACATCTACGACAACTACAGGTCTGCAAACATCAACAGCAAACTACAGGCGCAAAACATCTAAAACACTACAGGTCTGCAAACCATCTAAAACAACTTACAGGTCTGCAAACATCTAAAACAACTACAGGTCTGCAACATCTACAACAACTACAGGTCTGCAACATCTACGACAACTACAGGTTGCAAACATCTTAAAACAAACTTACAGGTTCCGTAAACTCTACAAACAACTACAGGTCTGCAAAACATCTACAACAATACAGGTCTGAAAACATCTACGACAACTACAGGGTTGCAACATCTAAACAACTTACAGGTTCTGGCAAACATCTAAAAACAACTTACAGGTCAGCCAAACACTACGACAATACAGGTCAAGCAAACATCTAAAAACAACTACAGGTCTGCAAAACATCTTACGGACAAACTACAGGTCTGCAAAATCAACAACAATTACAGGTCAGGCAACATCTTACGACAACTTACAGGTCTGGCAAACATCTACGGAACTACAGGTCGCAAACATCTTACGACAACTACAGGTCTGCAAACATCTACAAACAACTAAAGATCTGGCAAACATCTACGACAACTACAGGGTCTGAAAACATCTACGACAACTACAGGTCTGCAAACATCTACGGACAACTACAGTGTCAGCAAACATCTACGGCAACTTTAAAGTTCAGCAAACATCTAAAACAAACTACAGGGTCTGCAAAACATCTAAAAACAACTACAGGTCTGCAAAAACCATCTAAAAAACAACTACAGGTCTTGCAAACATCTATGACACCTACAGAGTCTGCAAACTCTACGACAACTACCAAGGTCTGCAAACATCTACCGACAACTACAGGTCTGCAAACATCTACGACACTACAGGTCTGCAAACATCTACACAACTACAGTGTTCTGCAAACATCTACGATCAACTACAGGTCTGCAAAACATCTAAAACAACTAAAGGTCTGCAAACATCTACAACACTACAAGGTCTGCAAACATCTTACCGACACTTACAGGTCTGCCAAACATCTACGACAACTTACAGGTCTGCAAACTCAACCAACAACACACGTCTGAAACATCTACGACAATACAGCTCTGCAAAAACATCAACAACAACTACAGGCTGCAAACATCTAAAACAACTTTACAGTGTCTGCCAAACAAACATCTTAAAACAACTTACAGGTCTGCAAACATTATGACAACTACAGGTCTCAAACAATAATCTGACGACAACTACAGGTCTGCAACATTCTACGACAACTACAGGTTCTGCCAAACATCTACGACAACTACAGGTCTGCAAACATCAACAGCAACTAACAGGTCTGCAAACACTACGAACAACTAAGGTCTGCAAACATCTACGACAACTAAAGGTCTGCAAAACATCTTAAAAAAACTACAGGCCTGCAAACATCTTAAAAAACTACAAGGTCTGGCAAATATCTAAACAACTACAGGTCTCAAACATTCAAAACAACTACAGGTCTGCAAACATCTACGACAACACAGGTCTGCAAACATTCTACGACAACTTCAGGGTCTGCAAACATCTACGACAAACTAAAGGTCTGCAAAACATCTAAAAAAACTACAGGCCTTGCAATCATCTAAAACAACTACAAGGTCTGCAAACATTACTACAACTAAAAGGTCTGAAAACATCTACGACAACTACAGGTCTGCAAACATCTAAAAAACAACTACAGGCTGCAAACATCTACGGACAACTTAAAGAAGAGGATCAATCTACGACAATCTACAGGTCCTGCAAACATCTACGACAACTACAAGTCTGCAAACATCTACAGACAACTACAGGTCTGAAAACATCTACGACAACTACAGGTCTGCACAACATCTATCGACAACTAAAGGTCAGGCAAACACTTAAAAAAAACTACAGGTCTGCAAACATCTACAACAACTACAGGTCTGCAAACATCTAACAACAACTACAGGTCTGCAAACACTACGAAACAACTACAGGTCTGCAAACATCTAAAACAACTACAGGTCTGCAAAACATCTTACAACAACTACAGGTACTGCAAAGATCAACAGAACTAAAGTCTCAAACATCAACAACAATACCAGGTCTGAAACATCTACAACCATACAGGTCAGCAGCACCATCTAGCGACAACTAACAGGTCTGCAAAACATCTATCGACAACTTACACGGTCACGCAACATCTACGACAACTAAAGGTTCTGAAAACATCTACGACAAACTACAGGTCTGCAAACATCTAAAACAACTACAGGTCTGAAAAACACTACGACAACTACAGGGTCTGGCAAAACATCTACGACAACTTACAGGTACAGAAAAAGCCTAACGGCAACTAAAGTTCAGCAAACATCTAAAAAAACTACAGTCTGGCAAACATCTAAAACAACTACAGTCTGCAAACATCTAAAACAACTACAGGTCCTGGCAAACATCTAGAAACTACAGGTCTGCAAACATCTACGAACAACTACAGGTCCTGGCAAACATTCTACGTCACAACTTACAGGTCTGCAAAACATCTACACAACTACAGGTCTGCAAACATCTCGACAACTACACGGTCTGCAAAGCATCTAAAACAACTAAAGGTCCTGCAACATCTACAGACCAACTACAGGTCGCAAACATCTATGACAACCTACAGGTCTGCAAAACATCAACAATCACTATACAAGGTCTGAAAACATCCTACGACAACTAAGGTCTGCAAACATCTAAAAAAACTACAGTCCTGCAAACATCTACAAACAAATACAGGTCTGCAAATACCCTAACGACAACTACAGGTCTGCAAACATCTAAACAACTTACAGGTCTGCAAACATCAACAACAAAACTACAGGTCTGCGCACATCAACAACAACTACAGGTCCTGAAAACATCTATGACAACTACAGGTCTGCAAAACATCTACGACAACTACAGTTCTGCAAAAACATCAACAACAACTACAAGTCTGCCAAACATCTACGACAACTACAAGGTCTGCAAACATCAACAGCAACTACAGGTCTGCAAACATCTAAAACAACTACAGGTCTGCAAACACTAAAACAACTACAGGTCTGGCAAACATCTAAAAAACAAACACCAGGTCTGCAAACATCTACACACTACAGGTCTCAAACATCTAACGACAACTAGTCTGCAAAATCTAAAACAACTACAGGTCCGCAAAACATCTACAACAACTACAGGTCTGCAAACATCTCAACAACTACAGGTCCTGCAAACATCAACAACAACTACAGGTAGCAAACATCTAACGACAAACTACAGGTCAGCAAACATCATACGACAACTACAGGTACAAACATCTACGACAACTACAGGTCAGCAAAAATCTAACAACTACAGTCCTGCAAACATCTACGACAAATACAGGTCCTGCAACATCAACAACAATTACAGGTCGCAAACATCTACGACAACTACAGGTCTGCAAACATCTACACAACTACAGGTTCAGCAAACATCTACGACAACACAGGTCTGCAAACAATCTACAACAACTAAAGATCTGCAAACATCTACGACAACTACAGGTCTGAAAACATCTACGACAATCTCAGGTATGCAAACATCTTACGCAACTACAGGTCAGCAAACATCTACGGCAAACTAAAGTTAGGCAAACATCTAAACAAACTACAGGTCTGCAAACATCTAAAACAATACAGGTCTGCAAACATAACATCTAAAACAACTACAGGTCTGCAAACATCTAGCAACTCAGGTCGCAACATCTAACGACAACTACAGGTCTGGCAAACATCTACGACAACTACAGGTCTGCAACCATACTACGACACTACAGTCTGCAAACATCTAACGACAACTTACAGGTCTGCAAACATCAACAGCAACTACAGGTCTGCAAACATCTACGACAACTACAGGTCTGCAAACATCTAACGACAACTAAAGGTCCTTGCAAACATCTAAAAAAACACAGGCCTGCAAACATCTAAACAACTACAGGTCGCAAATATCTAAAACAACTACAGGTCTGCAAAATCTACGACAACTACAGGTCTGCAAAACACTACCAACAACTACAGGTCTGCAAAACATCTACGACAACTACAGGTCTGCAACATCTAAAACAACCTAAAGGTCTGCAAACATCTACGACAACTAACAGGTCTGCAAACATCTATGACAACTACAAGGTCTGCAAAACTCAACAAACAACTACAGGTCCTGAAAACATCTACGACAACTACAGGTCATGCAAACATCTAATAACAACACAGGTCTGCAAACATCTACAAACAACTAACAGGTCTGCAAATATCCTACGACAACTACAGGTCTGCAAACATCTAAAAACAACTACAGGTCATGCAAACATCAAACACAACTACAGGTCTGCAAACATCAACAAACAACTACAGGTCTGAAAAACATCTATGAACTACAGGCTGCAAACATCTTACGACAACTACAGGTCTGCAAACATCAACAACAACTACAGGTCTGCAAACATCTACGACAACTACAGTTCTGCAAACATCAACAAGGCAAACTACAGGTCTGCAAACATCTAACAACTACAGGTCTCACATCTAAACTACAGGTCTGCAAACATCTAAACAACTACAAGGCGCAACATCTACAAACAACTACAGGTCTGCAACATCTATACGACAATACAGGTCTGCAAACATCTAAAACAACTACAGGTCCGCAAACCATCTACAACAACTACAGGTCCTGCAAACAATTACAACAACTACACGGTCCTTGCAAACATCACACAACTACAGGTCAGCAAAACATCTAGACAACTAAAGGTCAGCAAACATCTAACGACAACTACAGGTCAGCAACATCTACGACAACTACAGGTCAGCAAACATCTATCCAACTGCAGGTCAGCAAACATCTATGACACTAACATTCTGCAACATCTACGACAAATAAAGGTCTGAAATTACGACAACTACAGGTCTGCAAACATCTACGACAACTACAGGTCTGTAAAACATCTTACGACAACACAGGTCAGCAAACATCTACACGACAACTACAGGTCTGAAAACCATCTACGACAAACTACAGGTCTGAAAACATCTACGACAACTACAGGTCTGCAAACATCTACAGCACTACAGGTCTGAAAACATCTACGACAAACTACAGTCTGCAAACATCTACGACAACTAACAGGTCTGCAAACATCTAGACAACTACAGGTCTGCAACATCTACAACAGACTACAGGTCTGCAAACATCTACGACAACTTACAGGTCTGCAAACATCTACGACAACTACAGGTCTGCAAACTTATCAACAACAACTACAACGTCTGAAAACATCTACGACAACTACAGCTCTGCAAACATCAACAACAACTACAGGTCTGCAAACATCAAAACAACTAACAGGTTGGCAACAAACATCTAAAACAAACTAGCAGGTCTGCAAACATCTATGACAACTCAGGTCTGCAAACATCCTTACGACAACATACAGGTCTGCAAACATCTACGACAACTAGCAGGGTCTGCAAACATCTACGACACTACAGGTCTGCAAACATCACGCAATACAGGTCTGCAAAACATCTAACGACAACCTACAGGTCTGCAAAACATCTACGACAACTAAGGTCTGCAAAACATCTAAAACTTAACAGGCCTGCAAACATCTAAACAACTACAAGGTCTGGCAATAATTAAAACAACTACATGGTCTGCAAAAATCTAAAACAACTACAGGTCTGCAAACACCATCTTACGACAGAACTACAGGTCTGACAAACCATCTACGACAACTTCAGTTGCAAACAATCTACGACAACTAAAGGTCTGCAAACCATCTAAAAAAAACTACAGGCCTGCAATCATCTAAACAACTACAGGTCTGCAAACATCTACTACAACTAAAGGTCTGAAAAACATCTACGACAACTACAGGTCTGCAAACATCTAAACAACTACAGGTCTGCAAACATCTACGACAACTAAAGTCCTGAAAACATCTACGACATCTACAGGTCTGCAAACATCTACGACACTACAGTCCTGCAAACATCTACACAACTACAGGTCTGAAAACATCTACGGACAACTACAGGTCTGCAAACATCTACGACAACTAAAGGTCAAGCCAAACATCTAAAAAAAACTACAGGTCTGCCAACATCTACAACAACTACAAGGTCTGCAAACATCTCAACAACTACAGGTTCCTGCAAAACATCTACGACAACACAGGTCTGCAAACATATAAAAACAACTACAGGTCTGCAAACATCTACAGAAACACCTACAGGTCTGCAAAGATTCAACAGCAACTACAGGTCTGCCAAAACACACAACACTACAAGGTCTGAAAACATCTACAAGCAACTACAGGTCAGCAAACAACTCTACGAACACACAGGGTCTGTGCAAACATGCTACGAAACTACAGGTCAAGCAAACATTACGACAACTAAAGGTCTGAAAACATCTAACGACAACTACAGGTCTGCAAAACATCTAAAACAACTACAAAGTCTGAAAACATCCTACGACAACTACAGGTCTGTGCAAACATCCTACGACCTACAGTCAGAAAACAGCTACGGCACTAAAGTTAGCAAACATCTAAAAAAAAAAACTACAGGTCTGCAAACATCTAAAACAACTACAGGTCGTGCAAACATCTAAACAACTACAGTCTGCAAACATCTACGCAAACAAACAGCTGCAAACATCTAACGACAACTAAGTCAGCACAACATCTAAAAAAACTACAGGTTCCTGCAACATCTAAAAACAACTACAGTTCTGCAAACATCTATAAAACAATACAGGTCGCAACATCTAAAATAACAACTACAGGTCTGCAAACATCTATGACACTACAGGTCCTGCAAAACATCTACACAACTAACAGGTCTGTGCAACATCCTACACACTACAAAGGTCTTGCAAACATTACGACCTACAGGTCTGAAAACATTACGGACTACTACAGGTTACACAACATCTACGGACCACTAAGGTCTGAAACATCTACGACAACTACAAGGTCTCAAACATCTACACAAACAACTAATCAGCAACACCTACGACAACTACAGGTCTACAAACATCTACAAACAACTCAGGTCTGAAAAACATCTATGAAACTACAGGTCTGCAAACTCCTAAAACAACTAACAGGTTGCAAACATCTAAAAACAACTACAGGTCTGCAAACCATCTAAAAACAACTACAGGTCTGCAAACATATAAAACAAACTACAGGTATGCAACATCTCGCAACTATAAGTCTGCAAACATCTACAACAAAACTACAAGTCTGCCCAAACATCTACGACAACATACAGGCTGCAAACATCTACAACAACTACAGGTCTGCAACATACAACAACTACCAGGTCCTGCAAACTACAAAACTACAGGTCTGCAAAACATTCTACGACAACTAAGGTCTTGCAAACTCTATGAAACTACAGGTCTGCAAACATCTACGACAACTACAGGTCTTGCAAAACATCTACGACAACTACAGGTCTGCAAACCATCTATGACAACTACAGGTCTGCAAACATCTACAAATACACTACAGGTCTGGCAAACATCTACACTCAGGTCCGCACATCTAAACACCTACAGGTCTGTGCAAACATCTACAAAATCACAGGTCCGCACATCTACAACCAACTACAGGTCTGAAAACATCTAACGACCAACTAACAGGTCTGCAAAAACATTAAAACAACTAACAGGTCTGGCAAACATCTAACAACAACTACAGGTTCAAACATCTACAACAACTACAGGTCTGAAAACATCTACGACACTACAGGTCCTGCAAACATCTAAAACAACTACAGGTCTGGCCAAACATCTAAAACAACTACAGGTCTGCAATAACATCTACAACAACCTACACAGGTCTGAAAACATCTAACAACAACTACCAGGTCTGCAAACATCTAAAACAACTACAGGTCCTGCAAACATCTCTAAAACAACACAGGTCTGCAAACATCTTAACGACAACAACAGTTTCTGCAAACATCTATGCAACTAAAGGCTGCAAACATCTATGACACTTCAGGTCTGCAAACATTACAACAACTACATGGTCTGCAAAACACTACGGACAACTACAGGTCCTGCAAACTCTACGACAACTACAGGTCTGAAACATCTACAACAACTACAGGTCTGCAAACATCTACGACAACTACAGGTCTGCAAACTCTAAAACAACTACAGGTCCTGCAAACATCTACCACAACTACAGGTCTGCAAAGATCAACAGCAACTACAAGGTCTGCAAACAATCAACACTAACTACAGGTCTGAAACATCCTACAAACAACTACAGGTCAGCACACATCTACGACAACTACAGGTCTGCCCAAACAATCTACGACAACTACAGGTCAGGCAAACATCTACGACACTAAAGGTTCTGAAAACATCTACGACAACTACAGGTCTGCAAACAATCTAACAACTACAGGTTCTGAAAACATCTACGACAACTACAGGCTGCAAACATCTACGACAACTACAGTCAGAAAACAGCTACGGCAACTAAGTTCAGCAAACATCTAAAAAACATAAGGTCTGCAAACATCTAATAACAAACTACAGGTCCTGCAAACTAACAACTACAGGTCCTGCAAACTACGACAACAACAGGTCTGCAAACATCTACGACAACTTAAAGTCAGCAAACATCTAAAAAAACTACGGTCCTGCAAACATCTAAAACAACTACAGGTCGGCAAACATCTAAAACAACTACAAGGTTCTGCAAACATCTAAACAACTAACAGGTCTGCAACATCTATGACAACTACAGGTCCTGCAAACATCTCAAACAACTACAGGTCTGCAAACATCTACACAACTACAGGTTCTGCAAACATCTACGAACAACTACAGTCTGAAAACATCTATCGACTACTCTACGGTTCTACAAACATCTACAACTAAAGGTCTGCAATCATCTACGACAAACTACAAGGTCATGCAAACATCTACAAACAACTAGCAGGTCAGCAAACATCTACGACAGACTACAGGTCTACAAACATTTCTACAACACTATACAGGTTCTGAACATCTATGACAAACCTAACAGGTTCCTGGCAAACATCTTAAAACCAAATACAGGTCTAGGCCCAAACATTTCTAAAAACAACTACAGGCGTCTGCAAACATCTAAAACAAACTACAGGTCTTGGCAAACATATAAAACAACTAGCAGGTCTTGCAAACATTCTACGACAACATAAGGTCTGCAACATCTACAACAACTACAAGTCTGCAACATCTACGACAACAATACAGGCTGCAACAAATCTACAACAAGCTACAGGTCGAAACATACAACAACTACAGGTCTGCAAACATACAAACAACTACAAGGTCTGTCAAACATCTACGACAACTACAGGTCTGCAAACATCTTATGACACCACAGGGTCTGGAACATCTACGACAATTACAGGTCTGCAAACATTACGACAACTACAGGTCTGCAAAACAATCTATGAACAACTACAGGTCCTGCAAACATCCTACAACAACTACAAGGTCCTGCAAACATCTAAAACAACTAACAGGTCCCAAACATCTAAAACACCTTACAGGTCCTGGCAAAAAACATCTACAAAATCTACAGGTCTGCAAACCATCTACCCACTACAGGTCTGAAAACATCCATACGACAACTAACAGGTCTGCAAACATCTAAAACAACTACAGGACTGGCAAACATCTACACATACAGGTCTGCAAACATCTACAACAACTACAGGTCTGAAAACATATACGACAACTACAGGTCTGCAAACATCTAAAACAACTACAGGTATTGCAAACATCTAAACAACTACAGGTCTGCAAACATCTACAACAACTACAGGTCTGAAAAACATCTACAACAACTACAGGTCTGCAAACATCTAAAACAACTACAGGTCTGCAAACATCTAACAACAAGGTCTGCACTCGACAACCAACCAGTTCTGCAAACATCTATGACAATACAGGTCTGCAAACATCTATGACAACTACAGGTCTGCAAACATCTACAACAACTACAGGTCTGCAAACATCTACGACAACTACAGGTCTGCAAACATCTACGACAACTACAGGTCTGCAAACATCTACGACAACTACAGGTCTGCACATCTATGACAACTACAGGTCTGCAAACATCTACGACAACTACAGGTCTGCAAACATCTACGACAACTACAGGTCTGCAAACATCTACGACAACTAAAGGTCTGAAAACATCTACGACAACTACAGGTCTGAAAACATCTACGACAACTACAGGTCTGCAAACATCTAAAACAACTACAGGTCTGAAACATCTACGACAACTACAGGTCTGCAAACATCTACGACAACTACAGGTCAGCAAACATCTACGACAACTACAGGTCTGCAAACACCTATGACAACTAAAGGTCTGCAAACATCTACAACCACTACAGGTCTGCAAACATCTACGACAACTACACGTCTGCAAACATCTACGACAACTACAGGTCTGCAAACATCTACGACAACTACAGGTCTGCAAACATCTACGACAACTAAAGTTCTGCAAACATCTAAAAAACTACAGGTCTGAAAACATCTAAAACAACTACAGGTCTGCAAACATCTACAACAACTACAGGTCTGCAAACATCTACAACAACTACAGGTCTGTGTAATCTAAATGAATCTATTATGTAGTTTCAGAGTGCCAGCACCACTGGCCTAACCCATTTGAATGATAAAAACTTTTTTTTTTATCATTCATCTCGGGTAACCAAGGTTTTGTCAGTCAGACAAAAGCCAGATGTTTCTTCCCACCTGAGCCGTGCTTATTTGATAGAAGATGTAGAAACGAAATGTAGGATAAATTCAGACAATTTGGGACAATTTTGTCCTATTTTCATTTGTGACTCCGCTCTTCCCCACAGTGAAAACAATGTCCCAGCGTGTGACACGTGCCTGAAGTCCGCAGTGTGTCTTCTTTCTTTATGTAAAATTTTGCATTTAAGTGATGTTTTTACAAAATGTGATTACAATGTTATTGAGTCTGACAGAGAACGCTTTTTGGGGTTGTGTTTGGTCATTTGATAGGCAAAACAATGTATTACTTAGTCCAGTTCCACTAAATTGCTGGTTTAGAGTCTCCTAAAAAAGGAACCACAACTGAAACGGATGTAAATTTAGTCTCTAACTTTTACAATTAACCAAATATAGCCTATAGCCGAAGGAAAATCTGAATAAGAATTTAATTAGGACAAAACGCAACAATTGGAGAGCAACATTTGGTCAAAGTTCCAGTAAATATTGTCAAATATTTTGTGAAATATTATCAGCAAACACATTATTATCTGGACTCTTAACGGCAGTCCTTGCATGGTGTAAGTTGTTAATATTACCACTACACTATCCTCCCTTCATTCAAACCACTTTCTGCAAGTTCCACAGCGCCATTATTGTTTTGATTTATAAAATTACTTTCTTACCCATAAATGTATTATATTATATGAATATCCAGGTGAAAAACATAATTCTTTTGTTATTTCACAATTATTGGAAATTACCAGAAGCGTATAATCGTAAGTGTAAGCGTAATCAACCTACAATTACATAATACAGAATTACAAGAATAAAACTAAACTTGCAAATTTACCCACCCAATACCCATTTACAATCACTTACCAACACGATTACATTTACAGTAAAGGAAGCTTGTGAATTCAGCCATTCAGTCTCTACACATCTTATTATTCAAATCAGATTTACAGTTACATCTTCAAGATTTGCAAGATATACCTTGTATTCAAGGGCCAGACCAAAATGTTTGGTAATTTGGGACACCATTGAAAAGTGTTACACAAAAATATAATTTTGGAATAATTAGCAAATAATTTGTTGCTCTATAGCACAATGCTTGATTTTATATTCACATTATATAATAGACCCCAGAGCAAGAATTCAAGGCCATTCACTTAGGTTTACACTTTTTTAGAACAGAAGTAATGGGCCATTTGCTTTTTTAGTTTAGTTTATTAGTTTACTTGAGCAGGAAACATACTGCTCAAAAGGAGTGGGCTGAAGCAAGAAGCTTAAGCTCCCACCCCCAAAATCAATACAATAAAAACGATTTGAGCAGAACTTCAACTGCTCAAATAAACAAATAAACTAAACTAAACTAAAAAATTCTCATTTCACAAATAATATAGTGGAACAAATGCTATCCATGTTTTATTATTACAACAAATGAAATAAACTTGAGGGTATCTCCTGCTGAATATTGAGGAACTGGCTTCACTTTTTGCATGAATTATTTTTGTTTTTTCTGTTTTGCTCGTTCATGTTCCACTTTCCAAAAAGTCATCAATAACCGTACCTCGGTCAGTGCGTGGTCTTCAGTGAAGTCCAGCGTGAGGTTTTGGGAGCCAGCCTTGGCCTGGTCCATGTCGTCACTGCTCCGGTCCTTTACCTCAGATCCTTAACCTCAGGTCCTTTACCTCAGGTCCTTTACCTGCGCCCCGGTGCTCTGGAGTGGCTGGTGTTGTTCTCCTGCTGTGATGCCACACTCGCTCTGCTCTCTGCTAATTGGCTGACCCCCCCTCTCCTCCTCTCCTCTCCCAACTGTTTCCATCACCCCCTCCCCCTCCAGGGCATGTTCTGGGACACATCGAACGAGTCCAGTCAAGCTGCAGTCTGGAGCGTAAAGCGGATTCACGGCTGCAGATCTAGGACCCTTGTTTGCTTGTTTTTTTTCCTGGTAGCAGAATTAAAAGATAATTTTTTGTCCAGTAAATTGTCGAAGTAAACATGTGCAAAAAAACACTGACTGTCCATCTAATTATAAAACCTTTCTTTCGAACAGGCAGGTGTGTTTTTTTGTTAGCATTACTGTGGCAGTGACCCTGAAATGTGTCCTTGAATGTTGTGAAACATGCTCATAATCTCATCCCTGTGAGTATATATATATATATATATATATATATTAACTTTATTGTGTCATCGTGTATCATTAACATTATAACACAATATTATTAGACACACACATTTACACTATATTAAAGAACAAAACGTATTCCCCTTCATGAAAAAATATCAACTACAGAGCCTTTAACCAGATTAACAGTGAAACATATCAATTTACTATGACTGACATTCCCAGATTTTATTTTTATTTCACGTTTGGCGGTCAAAAGCATGTATAGATAGAATGTTGCCTGATTAGATAATAATGTATCCATATTCAAACATAAAAGGTAAGCAAGGTTTGACAAACACATAGGCTAAAACTAACCAATAGTTTTTAGATATTTTACAATCAAAAAGTAAAGCTCTTGGATGCAGTTGTTCCAAACAGCACAAGGCGCTAAATAATAAAGAGGTTCTTAAATGTGTGGTCCTAAATCTGTAGCTGCTCCGGTCTGCAGATGCATCATATATTTTGCAGCCTATTGATCTGTGCATGAACTAACACAGTGTCACGGACAAATGTGACAACATGTAATGTCTTCCATTCAATCGTTAAAGTTGTCATGTAGTGACTGAACTGTAACTAGTCGCTGTCTCCTTTTTTACGATCTCTGTGGAGGCGATGTTGGAGGTGATGTGCCAGGCGCTAAGCAACGGCGGCCCGGTGACGTGGGTCTGGTTCCGTGGGAGTTTCCTTTGGGGCTTTGGGGCTGCTGTTTCCACTCAGTGCACTTGGATTTAGATCAGTGTCTCAGCGAACAGTTCTGGGCTGAGACGGTCCCTGCCCGGTGCCCCGTGGCTCCTACTCCTCTCGCTCCTCCCTCCCCAGGTTAATTAAAGGTGTAGGTGAACTAGGATCATTACTTGGTGTGGACCGTTAACGGCAGTTACGGCAAATAAAAAAACGTAAAATCTGCAATTTGGGTCCAAAGCTTATTTAATGGGTTGGCAACACAGCAATAATCGAAAACTGAAGGTCACAAATACAAACTTTGGAACTGAAGACTTGAAATGGGGCACACAGACCCTAAATGGAGATGAGGGAGCGTTCACATTCTCACACTTGGGACCCACTTCTCCAAAGACCACCAGGCATAAAATAAAATAACCATAAATATTAAAATGGCCAAAGTGCCCATGTTTTCAGAGACAACATCTAAATAATGGATTATTTAGATTTTGTTAATAATGTTAAAAGATGAACTGATCATTGTGTAACAGAGTGGGATGTGTAATGTTGTGTTCAAAAATAGATGAAAAAGAATACGGAGGCTCGTTCTATTGAAATCAAAATCATTGTTTTATTCCCTAACATTACAGTCTAAACAAAAGTCAGCTTGGGCGCAACATGTCTGTCCAGCGAGGAGAGGGCGAGAGAGGGAGGGGCCCCGTGCATGGGCCTTTTATAGAAACAGGAAGGAGGCGTCTCCTTGTCGAAGAACCAATCAGTGCTCTTGGAATGCTCTTCTTCTGCTGCGTCATCTGCGCAACCTGACTCCATATTCTAACACACTGCCCCCCAGTGCATTCCAAGAGTAAACACAACAATAAGAAAACCCCAGTTGCAAATGAACCTTAAAGCATAGCTTACATCAACACAGTTTCATATAGCATCATTAAAGCTTAGTGTGATAAAAACATATAGAAATATTTTCCACAGTAACTTGTGTAATTTAACCTAAATTACTTTTATGGTAACGCCAACACAATGCCACCCCAGGAATTTCATCTGGAGATTCCAAACAGGATATAACAAGAGGTTCAACAAAAAGGCGGAAGACATACAAAACAAAACACACCGCAAACCAAAAAATGGGACCACTACCAACGAGATCCACCACCACCTCTGGGACGGGCCATCAGCTCCTAGGGCACATAGAGACAGGTTAATCACAGCTTAATGCAGGATATATTCATTTCACACATAACTTTAACATAGGATGTCTCTCCACAAATTTCAGACAAACAGTTTCAGCAGGTTAGCGTAGAGCTGTGATCCGCTGAGCAGCTGGGCTTCTCTCCAGGTGATCAGGCTGGAGAGAACCCAGTGTTAGAACATGAACCATGGTGGCTAGCGCTAGCAGCGCAGAGTAACCAGAGTTGGATAATCTCTTGTAGCATCAAGAGTATGTAGGGCAAAACAGAGGTATCTCAAGCAACAGGCAGGGGAAAGTTATTAGATGCTTCTCTAGAAGCTCTATACCCAGGACATCCATTATCACTTTTGAGGTTAAATGCAGCTCCTGTGACGGGGGGAGGTGAGCGATCTAGAGACAGCCTAAATAGTTGAGAAGCTAAGTTACCGCAGATCGCTTTAAATAAGTTGGAGGAGGTTACCATTACTTTGTAGCAAGCAGCGCGTCTGTCCCTGTTCAGACGAGCGACAGCCAGCGCTACATTAGACATTAACATTAGCAACAATAAACTTCTCCTCAAAATTGACTGATTTGAGTTTTTATTTACATTATTTACATAATTTACACTAACATTGTCACAGGACAAAAAAAAACTCAAAAGGAGTAGGCCGAAGCAAGAGAGCATATACTGTAGGTGCCTACCCCATATTCAAGATTAGTTTACTTTGCAGCTGCAGGCAGTCCCAATAGGGGTGATAATAATAGTACTAGTAGTAGCAGCATCTCGTGAAATTTCACATTACATCAGTAATACCTGAGTTATCCAGGCTCAAACTCTGTCTTACCCCGGCACATGGACAGCAGGAGCATGCATGTGCCTATGTAAGTACGAGTTATTAGTGAATAACAAATTCATATTTCATTTTATTTTTCATATATGGGCACACACACAACTCTGTGGGTGTACATATTTATGAATTACAGTAATGTTGTTGCAGATTTCAACAGTACAGTTTTCAGCATTATTAATAAGATTAGCAGCATTGATAATTAGAAGCTTTTACATTTTGCAAGATAGAAATCTAATGAGACTTACAAGACTACTTACAAGGATGAGAGCCATGGAACCAAATACAAAAGAATGTGGTTAGTGATAATGTATTTGTTATTATTATTTATGGTTGTTATTATTATTATCCATCGATCCATCCATTTTCTTCCACTTGTCCGTTGCTGGGTCGTGGGGGCAGCTTTTCGAACTGCCCAAATCACATTGCACCAGCCCCTATGGCTCCTCCTGCAGGTGGTGGGTCCACAGAAGGACGGCCTCATGGTTCTAACCAGGCCTGTTGGTCTCTCATAAGGGGCTTCTGAACCGCTCTTTGTCTGACCCGTCACCTAGGACCTGTTTGCCATGGGAGACCCTACCAGGGGCACCAAGCCCCCGACAACAGAGCTCCAGGATCATTCGGGTGCTCAAACCCCTCCACCACGTTAAGGTAGCGGTTCCAGGAAGGGTATTATTATTATTATTATTTTTATTTATGTTTCTTTTGCGCGTTACTACTTGGCAAATACTGATCATATGATGTTTGATTGTGTTGACAAAATGTGTGTATGCAATATTAACCTCTTGTTCTCCAAGGACATTATTTCAATCATGATCTGACAAACTCTGCTTGAAAGCATTTATCGAGGGCTCAGATGTTAATCTTACATTCTTTACCATAATATTATATTACTTTTGTTTTTCTTACTTTTTTGTTGAATTTCAAATAGTATAAAGACTGGCAAGTTGTCACTGATATCATTAACTAGAATTCCACTTGTTATAAAATCAATCAATCAATCAATGGTTTTGTATAGCCCAATATCACAGGAGTTGCCTCATAGGGCTGCACCGAACATTAAGGCAATAAAACAGAATAAGACAATGTAAAGTTCAGGTGAATCAAGTATCCAGGCAAACCATCCATCCATCCATCCATTTTCTTCCGCTTTATCCGGGGCCGGGTCGCGGAGGCAGCAGTCTCAGCAGAGATGCCCAGACTTCCGATCCACACACACCTCCTCCAGCTGTTCTGGGGGGACCCCGAGGCGACACCAGGCCAGCTCGGAGACATAGTCCCACCAGCGTGTCCTG
The DNA here is from genome assembly GCA_007210695.1 of Neogobius melanostomus. NCBI lineage: Eukaryota > Metazoa > Chordata > Actinopteri > Gobiiformes > Gobiidae > Neogobius > Neogobius melanostomus. The sequence continues at coordinate 199,439 of VHKM01001121.1, read as the reverse complement.
GGCCTTCCACGAGGCCTCCTCCCAATAGGACATGCCTGGAACACCTCCCGAGGGAGGCGACAAGGAGGCATCCGGAACAGATGCCCTAGCCACCTCAGCTGGCTCCTTTCGACGTGGGAGGAGCAGCGACTCTACCCCGAGCTTCTCCCGGGTAACTGAGCTCCTCACCCGATCTCGGAGGGTGCGCCCAGCCACCCTGCGAAGGAAACTCATTTCGGCCGCTTGTATCCGCGATCTTGTCCTTTCGGTCATTACCCAGATCTCATGACCATAGGTGAGGGTGGGAACGTAGATCGATCGGTAAATCGAGAGCTTTGCCCCCTGACTCAGCTCCCTCTTCACCACAACAGTCCGATACAGCGACCGCATCACTGCTGACGCTGCACCGATCCGTCTATCGATCTCACGCTCCATCCGTCCCTCACTCGTGAACAAGACCTCGAGATACTTGAACTCCTCCACTTGAGGTAAGGACTCCCCACCGACCTGAAGCGGGGAAGCCACCTTTTTCCGGTGGAGAACCATGGCCTCAGATTTGGAGGTGCTGATCCTCATCCCGGCCGCTTCACACTCGGCTGCAAACCGCCCCAGTGCGCGCTGGAGGTCCTGATTTGATGAAGCCAACAGAACAACATCATCTGCAAACAGCAGATGATGTTGAGATCCTGAGGTTCCCAAACCGGACACCCTCCGACCCCTGGCTGCGCCTAGAAATTCTGTCCATAAAGGTAATGAACAGAACCGGTGACATAGGGCAGCCCTGGCGGAGACCAACACGCACCGGAAACAAGTCTGACTTACTGCCGGCAATGCGAACCAAGCTCCTGCTGCGGTCATACAGGGAACGGACAGCCCTTAGCAGAGGGCCCCGGACCCCATACTCCCGGACAGTGTTGGGTAAGTTACTTTTAAAAAGTAACTTTTCTCATTACTCGTTACTTCTTTTAAAAAGTAACCTGTTACTTTACTTAGTTACTCTCTAAAGAAAGTAACTTATTACGTTACTCGTTACTTTTACGTTACTTTTGTGTTACTTTTATGTTGCTCGACTTTGTTCCTAAATGTGTTATGGAAGTTCTACTATTAAGGACATAACAGCAACGTGCTGTTGCTTCTTTGGTGACAGTATAGTTTTACGAGCCTACATTTCTCTGACATTTGAGGCAAATAGAGAGGGAGAGAGGAAAGAGGCGAGCCGCTTTCCTCTCTCCCTCTCCTGGATATTATTTCAATACGTGTGGGTTTGGAGTGTGTAGTAGCCTACCTGTCTGTCCAGCGATCATGTCATGATAAAATCCACTTAAAAACATGTTTGTAATCCAGTGCGTCCTTTATTTTAATCGCGCACGTGTTTCCATATGATTCCTCTGATCCGAATGCCTGGGCTCGGGAAAGGCATTTCAAACCGCTGCTGCTCCTCTTTCCAGGCAGTGTCTCCGAGTGGTTATGATGTTCCAAATTCAATACATTTTTCGCGAATCTGTGTTTTTACTCCTCCGGCCTCCTCAGGCGCTCTGAACAGCGGGTGCGCATTGCCGCTGATTCCCACAGCTCCAAGGCACCTGCCGCCATGCACACTCATCACCCGCACATGTGCGCGCACTTACATTGACAATACACAGGAATCAACCGCACCGATGTATTACCCGTTTGCATTCAACCCTCAATAGCGTCACGTTGCTTCGTTCAGATGCGCATCGAAAAAAATAAAGTGATTCAATATAATGCTTTTAATTTGGGTGATTTATCACGGGCACGGGTGGGTAACGGGTAGAATGTTAACGGGTCCGGGCGGGTACGGATTTAACTCTTGATATAATCACGGGTTTACGGGCGGGTAAGTGCTGTAGCGGATGGGTGCGGGTGGGTACGGGTCTCAAAAAATGGACCCGTGCAGGACTCTGCACAGTGTACACCTTACACTTACATTCTTCCCCTTAGTCTCAACAAGTTCGAAGTAGTGAGAATACCTCCATCCCTCAAATGTTAGCCTCGTTGTTGGCTGATTTTCGCTTGCCATTGTCGCTCGTCGTCTTTTTGCCGCCACCACCTGCGGCCAGCCTCTGACTGTCTCTCATGCGGAGTGAGAACTCGCGCGCGCGAGTCGTGTGCGCAAGCGCCCAGCAGATGACTGTCACGGTGACATCTGCCCATAGTAAACAAAAAGTAACGTTGCGGCGGATTGAAAAATAAACGGCATTACGTTACTAAATTGACGGTAGCTAACGCGTTACTCTACTTTTTTCCCTGAGAAAGTAGTTTCGTTAGTGTAACGCGTTTCTTTGTAACTCGTTACACCCAACACTGCTCCCGGAGCACCCCCCACAGGGCACCACGAGGGACACGGTCGAACGCTTTCTCCAAATCCACAAAGCACATGTGGACTGGTTGGGCGAACTCCCTCGAGCACCCGATGTAGGGTATAGAGCTGGTCCAGTGTGCCACGACCGGGACGAAAACCGCATTGTTCCTCCTGAATCCGAGGTTCGACTATCGGCCGGATCCTCCTCTCCAGCACCCTGGAGTAGACCTTACCGGGGAGGCTGAGAAGTGTGATCCCTCTGTAATTGGAGCACACCCTCCGATCCCCCTTCTTAAAGAGAGGGACCACCACCCCGGTCTGCCAATCCAGAGGCACTGTCCCCAACCGCCACGCGATGTTGCAAAGACGTGTCAGCCAAGACAGCCCTACAACATCCAGAGACTTAAGGTACTCGGGACGAATCTCATCCACCCCCGGGGCCTTGCCACCGAGGAGCTTTCTAACCACCTCAGTGACTTCAGCCTGGGTGATGGACGAACCCCCCTCCGAGTCCCCAGCCTCTGCCTCCTCATCGGAAGACGTGACAGTGGGATTGAGGAGATCCTTGAAGTACTCCTTCCACCGCCCGACCACATCCCCAGTCGAGGTCAACAGCTCCCCGCCCGCACTGTAAACAGTGTTGGTGAAGCACTGCTTCCCCCTCCTGAGGCGCCGGATGGTTTGCCAGAATCTCTTCGAGGCCGACCGATAGTCCTCCTCCATGGCTTCTCCGAACTCCTCCCAGACCCGAGTTTTTGCCTCTGTGACTGCACGAGCTGCAGCACGCTTGGCCTGCCGATACCTCTCAGCTGCCTCCGGAGTCCCACAAGCCAACAAGGCCAGGTAGGACTCCTTTTTCAGCTTGACGGCATCCCTTACTTCCGGGCGCCACCACCGGGTTCGGGGATTGCCGGCGCGACAGGCACCAGAGACCTTACGGCCACAACTGCGAGCAGCCGCATCGACAATGGAGGAGGAGAACATGGTCCACTCGGACTCCATGTCTCCAACCTCCCTCGGAATCTGGGTGAAGCTCTTCCGGAGGTGGGAGTTGAAGACCTTACTGACATAGGGATCCACCAAATGTTCCCAACAGACCCTCACAACACGTTTGGGCCTGCCAGGTCTGACCGGCTTCCTCCCCCCTGTCAGCGGATCCAGCTCACCACCAGGTGGTGATCGGTTGACAGCTCAGCCCCTCTCTTCACCCGAGTGTCCGAGACACGCAGCCGGAGATCAGATGACACAACTACAAAGTCGATCATCGACCTCCTGCCTAGGGTGACCTGGTGCCACGTGCACTTATGGACACCCTTGTGCTCGAACATGGTGTTCGTTATGGACAAACTGTAACTAGCACAGAAGTCCAATAACAGAACACCACTCGGGTTCAGATCGGGGAGGCCGTTCTTCCCCATCACCCCCGTCCAGGTCTCACTGTCGTTACCCACGTGGGCGTTGAAGTCCCCAGTAGAACAATGGAGTCCCCAGTCGGAGCACTATCTAGTACCCTCCCAGGGACTCCAAGAAGGCCGGGTACTCTGCACCGATGTTGGGCCCGTAGGCCGAGACAACGGTGAGAGACCTGTCCCCAACCCGAAGGCGTAGGGACGCGACCCTCTCGTTCACCGGGGTGAACTCCAACACGTGGCGGCTGAGCTGGGGGGCTATAAGCAAACCCACCCCAGCCCGCCGTCTCTCCCCGCGGGCAACTCCAGAAAAATGGAGAGTCCAGCCTCTCTCCAGGAGTTGGGATCCGGAACCCAGGCTATGCGTGGAGGTGAGCCCGACTATATCTAGCCAGTATCTCTCAACCTCCCGCACAAGCTCAGGCTCCTTCCCCCCAGCGAAGTGACGTTCCATGTCCGAACGCCAGAAGCTGCGCACGCGGACCAGGTCGTCGAGGCACCCGCCTTTGACTGCCACCTAGTCCTCTCTGCACCTCCAGGCAAACATAATGTCCAAATAAGCGTCAGCAGTGGGTGGCGTCGAGTGGCGCAGGTGTCCCCTTGTCATAAAATGAGAAGTGGTGGTGCTCGTCTCACCTGTCATTGCCTGCACTCAACCCGGACGCTCAGAGATGTTCCTCTCATGTGGCAGAGTCCGCCTGCAGGTCATACTGCCACAGTTGGATATCTTTTAGATATAAGTAAGTACATCCATAACATTTCTGCAAAAATTGCATTATATCTCATGTAAAGCACTTTGTGACCATGTCTGTGAAAGGCACTATATTAATAAAGATCTTCTTCTTCTTCAATATCTTTTCATGGAACAACAATGAATGACACTTTGCTACAGTATAAAGAGGTCTGTGTACAGCTTGTATAACAGGTCGCCACTACTCCTCTACCACTCCTCTGTGACAACACGGACCTGGTGGATGTCAGAGACCTTGTGTTCCTCCAGCCTCTGTTTGGCGATGGCCTACAGATGCTCAGCAGGGTTTATGGCCATACCGCCTTTGCTCTGCCCAATCCCGTCAGACCTTGGAATCTAAGCAGGGAAGGGCCTGGTCGGTACTTGGATGGGAGACCGTTTGGTAACACCAGGAAGCCTAGCGAATGTAGTGAGTGAGTGAGTGGTTGGTGGTCGGAGGGGCTGGTGGCGCAGACTGGTTGCCTCGCTTCCGTCAGTCTACCCCAGGGCAGCTGTGGCTACAATAGTAGCCTACTACCACCAAGTATGGAGTGAATGAATAATGCAATGTAAAGCGTCTTTGAGTGTCCAAAAAAGCGCTATATAAAACCGATGCATTATCATTATTATTATTATTATTATTATTATTATTATTATTATTAGATGGAGGGACATGCTTGACCAGTCTGTTACTCTTGTCCTCTGTGCGTCACCGGGCAGTGGTCTCCTCGGAGGTGTCTTTGGGATCCTTACCATGTTGGAGTACAACCCTGTGTCCTAGTTTCTGAAGGGGAACAGTACATTTTGGCGTTGATGATTCCCTTCGCGAATTGGGCCACAGGGATGTACTCCAATATGAGAACAACCCAAAACCCTTCTCCAAGACCACTGCCCATGCAGCATGTGGGCCGTCCTAAACAGCAGATAGAGGAGCAGTGACACTTTGAGTTCAATTTATACATTTTCACTGAGGTCTGTACTCACTTTTGGTACCACCACTTTTTACATTAATGGCTGCTTGTTGAGATATTTTGATGGACATTAAATCATATTGTTATATAAGCTGTACACAGACAGCTTTATATTGTAGAAAAGTGTTGTCACTTCAGTGTTGGAAAGATATAATGAAATATAAATGTTCAGTACAAACGGCTATGACGCGGAGGAAAAATATTGCATGCACGCTGTGGCAGCAGTCATCACCACCGCCTTGTACGCAGGTAAAGCATTGCACAATAACACATTTTAGAAATGCGTACTGTAAGGTAGTGTAATGCTGGAGTGGCCAAAAAGTGGCTTTCGAAGGAAACGTCAGAAGACAAAATTCATTTTCCTTGATCGAAATTTATATACAGTGTCCCCAGACTTTTTACAGGTTTTCCATCACAACATGGCTCTCTCACTGGGTAGTTTTTTTTTCTAAAAGCAGCACACACCTGCCTAAAACAATGGCCAATCAGTTGGCCCATTCCATCTCACTGGAAGAATTACAATAACACACAACGTATCTTCTGGCCGCGACTCACACACAACCGCACAAACAGTAATAGGCAACTTAACATTGTTTAACAAATTCACAACAATAACCGGATAAGTCACAAGACCTATTTAAACATACATTTCAAAATGGTACAGGCTTGATGATGTGTTGATGACATCATTGTTAGAGAAATAACAACGGTGCTCGAGAGGATGATGAAGAACAGGCCGCAGTCAGGATGTCTTATACAGGAGAAGTTTATTTACCATCGTTACGGGACCCGGAGACATGAACTCGAGACATTGCGCTAGTCCTAACATTCAAGTCGGTCTATGCTTCCACAGAAGAGGGATAAATACCGTCTAAGAGCATCATACCGATACGCAAGCAAAACATTCAATGGCTGATAGTGGGCGCCTGAGCACCACAGTCAAGGCTATGACAGAGATAGTAGGACTGTACAGCTTGACCCAGTATGATAAATAGTGATTTAATGTTATCCTTTAACAATCATCAGTGACATCACCACAGGAAAGCATAAATGGAGGAAATGTTTGGGCGGCCTCTCCCCAAACACCTCCCAAGTGGACACAAAGGAAAAGGTAACTAACACAAAACAACCTTAACCAATGAACCAAAACAATACACTTAACTTAGATAACCTTCGTGTTTTTACTGTACAGGAGGTATATATGTGGAATGATATGTCTTTCATTTTCATCCTGAGTTGAGATATTGTTACATGTTGTAGTACTGCATAATTCTACTTTGGTGCTCAAAAAGCCGTAGTTCCACATAGCGAGAGCCAGCCGCGCACGCCACGATCTACGTGCACGTATCGACACTAGCCCGCAGACCTTTCTGTTTCCACCACACACACACATGCATTTGTTGTGGGCGGGGACCGCACATAGCAGCACGCTGTACAGATCGTCATTAAAAGTTTTTAGAGCCGCGATGAGAACAAATGTGGACAAATGCTGCCTTCTGGTGGGAGTTATGGAATCATTCAGAGGAGCCAAGCTGTATTAAAACAGAAAAGAAACTAAATACAACTATGAAGGTAAGCTACATGCAAATGTTATGCTAACACCAGCTAAAGCTGCGCTAACAGCCGCTAAATGCTAATATCAGCAAAATCCCCTTTTACCACAGCGGTATGATTAAATCCATATGACCTGTGTGTCAATAGTGAGGACTGTCCACTCTCTCGTTGCCAATCAGAGGCCAGCAGTCTGTTCACGTCTTAGAAGTAGAAATGTGTAGATCTCAAATGGGTTTAGCTGATAAGCTAGCATTTTGTTTACCTTTAAAAAGCTGCTTTTTCAGGACCATTTTAGACTCTCAAAGTAAACAAATCCAACAAACCTCCACAAAAACTCGGCAAAGACGTACAAAAGTATCCATCCATTTCCTTCCGCTTTATCCGGGGACGGGTCGCGGAGGCAGCAGTCTCAGCAGAGATGCCCAGACTTCCCGATCCACGCACAACTCCTCCAGCTGTTCTGGGGGGACCCCGAGGCGACACCAGGCCAGCTCGGAGACATAGTCCCACCAGCGTGTCCTGGGCCTTCCACGAGGCCTCCTCCCAATAGGACATGCCTGGAGCACCTCCCGAGGGAGGCGACCAGGAGGCATCCGGAACAGATGCCCTAGCCACCTCAGCTGGCTCCTTTCGACGTGAAGGAGCAGCGACTCTACCCCGAGCTCCTCCCGGGTAACTGAGCTCCTCACCTGATCTCGGAGGGTGCGGCCAGCCACCCTGCGAAGGAAACTCATTTCGGCCGCTTGTATTCGCGATCTTGTCCTTTCGGTCATTACCCAGATCTCATGACCATAGGTGAGGGTGGGAACGTAGATCGATCGGTAAATCGAGAGCTTTGCCCCCTGACTCAGCTCCCTCTTCACCACAACAGTCCGATACAGCGACCGCATCACTGCTGACGCCGCACCGATCCGTCTATCGATCTCACGCTCCATCCGTCCCTGACTCGTGAACAAGACCCCGAGATACTTGAACTCCTCCACTTGAGGCAAGGACTCCCCACCGACCTGAAGCGGGGAAACCACCAGTATCCAGAAAAACACAATGTGGAACACAGAAACCACAAATGCACTTCACAGAAAAAGGCAAAAAACTCAGCTGCACAAGGAGAGAGGGAGGTCGCCTCCTGTTTTTACGTCGCCATGACAACAAGAAGACAGAAACCGGACACAACCTCTATAAACAGGAGGTATAAAAGCATCTGATCTAGAGTTGTTTTCAATCGTCGTTCATTTGAAGATCGATTCTACTACACTCAATCCGACCGAGCATCAACAATGAAGGGGAATGTGGTGTACAAAATCACAATCTGTACCGGACACTCCCTTTTCGAGCAGACTTGGGGAAAAGTTTATATCAAACTGGTTGGTGTGGATGGAGAAACCAGACGCACCCGGCTTACTGGTGCTGCTTCTTTCTTTAGTGGAAAGGTAAACTCTAATCCTGTTTTGATTTTATTCAATTGATTTTATCATTTTTATTTAGTTCAAGACTAAGTTGGAGTTGTTTGTATTTGTTTTGGTTGCTGAACTGCCAGTCAGTATGTGTGTGTGTGTGTGTGTGTGTGTGTGTGTGTGTGTGTGTGTGTGTGTGTGTGTGTGTGTGTGTGTGTGTGTGTGTGTGTGTGTGTGTGTGTGTGTGTGTGTGTGTGTGTGTGTGTGTGTGTGCAGACTGGTTGCCTCGCTTATCATCACTGGGTATGGAGTGAATGAATAATGCAAGAAATTGTAAAAGCGACTTTGAGCCCGGAAAAGCGCTATATAAGACTAATGCATTATTATTCTTATAATAATTATTATTATTAACCCGTGAGATTTGTAAGGGCTGCACAAACTGTAACAACATCTGCATGTGGAACTAAACTGAAGGATTAAAACATGTACAATAGGCCAGGATGAATGTGAGTGTGTTTGAGAGTGCGCATGGGGGACGACGGATGGAAATTAGCCCAAGGCTACAATCCGGTGTGGCTTGTTCATTAACTTGCACTGTCCCTACCAAATAAACATAAACAAACATTCTGACATTTGGTTTACACTCAATAGTGGCTCCACATGAGTGCAGACTGGAGATGGCCTTCTTACAGTCTCTCCCTCCTTCATCCACAGCTGCTGTTTAGCCCTTGTGCTAATGAGCTCATAACAGATCTGAAAAAGCCCCGTCAGCTCAAACTACAGCTTTTCTAAAACACAGATTGTATCTGAGATTCTTCCTGCCACATGTGAGATAGAAAACTGACAGAACCATAAGGGCTTAAGCCAACACGGTGCTTAATGGTGCTGTGGCTTTTGTAGTTTGAATAACAAACCTGCCGAGTCTAGATTGGTTTCACCATATGAACTCGCTCACACATTTCAGGCTCGTGGTTTGTTTGGGCCTAAATGTAGGATCCTGATTGGCCCACACGTGTGCAGAGTTTAGGCTTCCAATCCAATCCAATCCAACTTTATTTATAATGCACTTTAAAAACAACATAGTTGACCAAAGTGCAGAACACAACAGCAAAAAAGTCACAGTAAAAATTAGGAGCACACAGGTAAAAAGAATACAAGGAATACAAACAGGCAAAGAAGATAAACCACAAAAGATTCTTGACTCAATTAAAAGCTACAGTAAACAGATGCGTTTTAAGAGCAGACTTAAAAACAGAAAGTGACTCAGCCTGTCTAATGTGCAAGGGCAGTGTATTCCACAATGATGGGCCTGCAACTGAAAAAGCACGATCGCCTCTCAGTTTCCTATGGGTCCTTGGGACTACTAACAAAGAGTGGTCAGCCGATCTGAGGCTACGAGCAGGATTATAAGGCTGAAGAAGGTCAGACAGATATGAGGGTGCAAGGCCGTGAAGACATTTAAAAACAAATAAGAGGATTTTAAAGTCGATCCGGCTACGGACAGGGAGCCAGTGTAAGGACTTTAAAACAGGCGTTATGTGCTCACGCTTTTTAGTGCCAGATAGAAGGCGTGCAGCAGCATTTTGGACAAGTTGAAGTCGGGCTAGGGAAGTTTGGTTTAGCCCAATATACAATGCATTACAATAGTCCAGGCGACTGGTAATAAATGCGTGGATTAAAATCTCAAAGTGGTGCCGTGAAAGAACAGGTTTTACTTTAGACAGTTGCCGAATCTGGAAGAAGCTAGTTTTCACGACGGAGTTCACCTGAGCGTCAAGTTTAAGATCACAGTCTAACTTCACACCAAGATCTGTTACAACAGGCTTCAGATACTGAGACAGCGCCCCCACATCACCATGGGCAGAGGTAACTCGACTCGGCCCAAACACAATGACCTCAGTCTTTTTATCATTTAAGAGAAGGAAGTTTAAAGACATCCATTTCTTAATTTCCTCAATACAATCTAAAAGCTGACATACACTATAGGCATTATCTCTCTTTAGAGGCATGTAAATTTGTGTGTCGTCCGCGTAGACGTGGAAATCAATGCCAAATTTTTTAAATATTGACCCAAGAGGGAGGAGATACAATGAAAAAAGGAGAGGCCCAAGAATCGATCCCTGAGGCACTCCACAAGTAAGACTGGATGCGGAGGACTCAGACGATCCAACACAGATACAGAACTTTCTATCAGTAAGATACGACTTGAACCATTCCAACGCGCTGCCTCGAATGCCGACACAGTTTTCCAGCCGCGACAGGAGGATGTGGTGGTCCACAGTGTCAAAGGCTGCAGTTAGGTCCAGCAGGACCAGGATGACATTGTGACCAGAGTCAGTAGCTATGAGGACATCATTAAAAACTCTTAAAAGGGCTGTTTCAGAGCTATGTCTGGATTTAAAGCCGGACTGGAACACCTCAAGAATGGCATGATCATCTAGGAACTCTTTCAGCTGGCAATAGACCACTTTTTCTAACATTTTTGAAATAAGTGGGAGCTTAGAGATGGGTCTAAAATTTGACAAGTCAGATGTGTCCAAGCCAGGCTTTTTAAGAAGTGGCTGTACCACAGCATGCTTGAAACTTTTCGGTACAACTCCACTTAAAAGGCTGCAATTTATAATTTCTAGCACATGTTGAGCCACGGAAGAAAAATCTCTTTAAACAAACGTGGTGGAATAAGATCATTTGGAGATCCAGAAGGCTTCATACTGCGAAAAATTTCTTCCAAGAAATTCAAAGTGACAGGCTCAAATTGATCAAGGATCACAGAGGAACTGACCACCATAAAAGGATCAAATGAAGGAGGGCTAATTTGGGCCCTAGTTCTCTCCACTTTAGTAACAAAAAAGTTCAAAAATTTCTCACATAGTTCCACTGTAGGTTCAACACAAGCTGACTGAGGAGCATTGATAACATTATTTATGGTTTTAAACAGCACACGTGGGTTGTTGCGGTTTGACAGAATAATGTCTGAAAAGTGACTCATTTTAGCTGCTTTTACAACTTTCTGATAAGAACGCAGACTGTCTCTCAATATCTGGAAGGACACTTGTAGTTTGTCTTTTTTCCATTTGCGTTTAGCTTTTCTACATTCACTTCTAGCCGCAGTGTAAAGTCATTTAGCCAGGGATCATTACAAGATTTGGAGCGCCTCATTTTCACAGGAGCCACAGAGTCCAAAATAGACTGACAAATTGAATTAAAGCATTGCGAAAGTGCCTCCACATCAGCAATGGGACATTCAGGCATAGTATTCACATTTTTAATAAATGCATCTGAAAACTTAGCAGCAGTGGTGGAGTTAACAATACGACAACGTCTAGTGAAAGTACTGGCCTTGGTTGAATGGCAAGATAGAGGGAGATCAAAAACAACAGGGCTGTGGTCAGAGAAGGTTGCATCACAAACACTTAAATTGGAGACAGTAAACCCATGTGTTAGAACCAAATCAAGTGTGTGCCCGCGCTCTTGTGTGGGGCCAGAGACAGACTGTATAAGACTAAAAGAGTCAATCAAGTTTACGAAGTCTTTCGTTAACTGTATTTCTGGGCAACACACGTGGATATTAAAGTCACCCATGATCAGGACACGATCATAGCTTGGCATAAGACTGGCTAAAAAGTCCGCAAAGTCTCCCAAAAAGTTTTTGTTGTATTTAGGCGGCCTGTAAATAACAGCGCACGCCGTTGGCGAAACTGTGCCCAGTTCAAACAAGATCATCTCAAAGCTGGAGTAAGTTGTCATTGGCTTGTTTTTCTTTTAACCTGTTTTTCATTTGTTCATATTAAGCAACAGTGAGTTTACACAAAGAAGTGTAACATTACTGAAATAAGAATCTGGATCGTTTGTTACACTTATTTGATTTTGATTTTTGTAAAGAGAAAACTGTTTTTGTTATTTATTCTTTTTTATATACTTTACTGTTACCAGATTTCTCATTTTACTGAAGTTAATAAATGAGTGCTTTTATTGCATTACTCTGTCACATGGGTAAATAAATATAAATTTATATACAGTGCCTCTCGAAAGTACTAATACACCTTGAACTTTTGCACATTTTGTCATGTTTTCAACCTTAAACATAAAGATTTTATTTTGAATGTTTTACTGAAAGTTCACACACAAGTAACAGACAACTGTGAAGTGAAAGCAAAATGATACATGATTCTGTTATTTTTCAAAAAATAGAAAAGTGCATAAGTATTCATACAGCATTTTCTGAGTGCATTAAATTGCCTTTATAACATTCCTAATGACTGCAGAATGTTCACACCTTGCCCTAACCATTAAATAGAGGCCACCTGTGTGTAATCTACTCTCAGCATAATTCCAGCTGTTCTGTGAGGGCCTCAGAGCTATGGTCAGAGTGTATTGGTCACTAAACAACATCATGAAGGCCAAGGAGCACACCAGAGAGGTCAGGGATAAAGCTGTGGAGAAGTTTAAAGCAGCGTTAAGTTATACAAAGATTTCCCAAGATTTGAACATCTCACGGAGCACTGTTCAATCCATCATTCAGAAATGGAAAGAGTATAGCACCACTGTGAACTTACCAAGACACGGGCGTCCACCTAAACTAACAGACCGAACAAGGAGAGCACTGGTCAGAAATGCAACCAAGTGCCCCAAGATAACTCTGGAGGAGCTGCGATGTACTGCCGCTGAGCTGGGGGAATCTGTACATGGGACAACTATAAGTCGTACTCTACACAAATCTGGCCTTCATGGATGAGTGGAAGAAGAAAGCCATTATTGAAAGGAGGCCATAAGAAATCCCGTTTGAAGTTTTCTAGAAGTCATATGGAGGACACAGCTACCATGTGGAAGAAGGTGCTTTGGTCAGATGAGACAAAAATTGAACTTTTTGACCCAAATGCAAAACGTTATGTATGGAGCAAACCTAACACTGCTCATCGTCCTGAGTGCACCATCCCCAGTGTCAAATATGGTGGGGGGAGCATCATGCTATGGGGCTGCTTTTCCTCAGCGGGGACTGGGAGATTGTAAGAATAGTTGGGAAGATGGACGGAGCCAAATACAGAGACATTTTGGAGGAAAACCTGCTGGAGTCAGCAAGAGAATTGAGGCTGGGGCGGAGATTCACCTTCCAGCAGGACAATGACCCTAAACACAAAGCTAAATCTACAATGGAATGGTTTAAAAACAAACATATTAATGTGTTAGAATGGCCCAGTCAAAGTCCTGACCTAAATCCTATTGAAAATCTGTGGAAAGACCTGAAAACTGCTGTTCACAAACGCTCTCCTTCTAATTTGACAGAGCTTGAGTTGTTTTGTAAAGAGGAATGGGCTAAAATGTCTCTACATGTGCAAACCTTGTAGTCATACCCCAGAAGACTTGCTGCTGTTATTGCAGCAAAAGGGGGTTCCACAAAGTATTAAGTCATGCTGTATGAATACTTATGCACGCCCCACTTTTCACTTTTCTATTTTTTGAAAAATAACAGAATCATGTATCATTTTGCTTTCACTTCACAGTTGTCTGTTACTTGTGTGTGAACGTTCAGTAAAAAATTCAAAATAAAATCTTTATGTTTATGGTTGTAAACATGACAAAATGTGAAAACGTTCAAGGTGTGTTAGTACTTTCGAGAGGCACTGTATTATATATGTCCTATTTCACACTTGTTTTATCTCATTTCCTCTCAGGAAGTCAGAGCTGCAGATGAAGCTCTTCAGCGTCGGCCAGTGCAGCTTATATCATGCTAATGAACACGCCACACACATCGTCCCACATGTGCACTCTCATTCATCCGGGCCTATTGTGCATGTTTTTAGTGATAGGGGAAACCTACGCAGACATGAGGAGAACATGCAAACTCCACAGAAAAGCCTCGTCCAGGTGGGAATCGAACCCGGGACCTTCGAGCTGTGAAGCACGAGCTCTAACCACTGAGCCACCATGCTGCTCTTTTTTGTTCCAAAACCTCAGGATCTTTAAAGACGTTTAAAATGACCGTGTTACTGTGTCCCACATACAGGGGGCAGAACAAGTGTCACCCCTTTAACTTTTACACATTTTATCAAACTATGGACCACAAACATAAATATAGGATTGAAACTTTATGTGAAAGACACACACTAAGTGCCACACAATCGTGAAGAGAAATACAATTTATACATGACTTAGATTTTTGTTATTAATAAAAACTGAAAAGTGGGATGTTTGCTCTTTACTGTAAATTTACTATTTGCTAAAGTTCTTAAAATAACATCTTGGAACCGTATAAATGTTACAGAATTCAACCATAAATATTTCTATTTAATGGGGGTTACCGTAAGATGTTTTGGCATAATTCATATTCAACAGTAAACTTCAATAATAATTACCTACGGCTTTTCAAAATAAGATTTCAAATGCAATTCCTAGGATCAGTGCTTTCTTAAACATTTTCAAATGAACACAGATTATCCACAACATTCTAACTACAAATCTGCAAGTTTAAACACTTTGAAAAACTGTCTGTTCCTTAAAAGAAAGTGAGTAAAACATGTTTTAGAGAAAGTTTGATAAATCCCCATCTATCGTCAGTAAGGTTTTGAATCAGGGTTTCCACATTGGGACTGACGGTCACTGGTCTCAGAGGTCTGTTCAGAGACTATTGGGGAGCAGACAGAAGAACACAGAAGAACACAGCAGACAGGTCCGGGATAAAGTTACTGACAAGTATAAAGCTGGGTTAGGTTATAAAAAGCTTAGTTACAGTTAAATACACCATCCAGGATGGAAAGAGTGTGACATCATCTGTATACACAACTGTTAGTGGTACACTGCACACATCTGGCCTCATGGCACACATCTGGCCTCATGGCACACATCTGGCCTCATGGCAGAGCGACATTAAAACAAAAGCATAAGAAGTCCCGTCATGATGCTGTTGCTCCACAATAGTCTCTGAACAGACCTCTGAGACCATCACAGAGCAGCTGGATTGAACTGACTTTAGACACACATGCTCCATCTGAAACCAGTAAATTGGTAAGAGGTCTTACGCCAAACCAGATGTGTGTTGTTGGAGAATCTAACAAACGATGATCGAGAGATTGATGAAGAATAGGCAGCAGTCAGGATGTCTTATGCAGGAGAAGTTTATTTGCCATCGTTGCGGGACCCGAGACATGAACTCCAGACATTGTGCTAGTCCTAACATTCAAGTCTGTCTGTGCTTCCCCAGAAGACACGTAAATACCCTCTAAGCGCGTCACACTAACACGCACGCAAGCATTCAGTGGCTGATAATAGGTGCTTAACACCCCAGTCAAGGCTATAATAGAGATAGTACGACCGCACAGCTTGACCTACGGGCAGTACGACATTACAGCTTAACCCAGTATGATAACTAGCAATTTAATGTTATCTCTTACATGCGTCAGCGTCCGCCATGATAAATGCGTCCGAATTGGGCTGTCAGTTAGGAAGGAGTTAGGGAAAGTGGCCTGTATGCTAACTATCATAGCCACTTTAGCATAGGGACCTCTGATGCTAACTATCATAGGCACTTTAGCATAGGGACCTGTGATGCTAACTGCCATAGCCACTTTAGCATAGGGTCCTCTGATGCTAACTATCATAGCCACTTTAGCATAGGGACCTCTGATGCTAACTATCATAGCCACTTTAGCATAGGGACCTCTGCTAAAGTGATAAAACTATCATAGCCACTTTAGCATAGGGACCTGTGATGCTAACTGCCATAGCCACTTTAGCATAGGGTCCTCTGATGCTAACTATCATAGCCACTTTAGCATAGGGACCTCTGATGCTAACTATCATAGCCACTTTAGCAAAGGGACCTCTGATGCTAACTGCCATAGCCACTTTAGCATAGGGACCTCTGATGCTAACTCACTGGCGATTAGGAGCTATGTGCCATCCCATAAGCCACTGCGCCAATCTCCCCGCCCCCCTCCCCCACCCTCGAGTGATTCATGCGCAACCACTGTTGATTGACAGGTGCATTTAATAATAATATAAAAAAATGATTCTGCACAAGCCAAACTTTATAAAGTGACTTCATACATGTTGTCGTCCCCACAGCTCAGTTACATGGTTTTAAAGAGCCTCCTCAGTAAATGGCCTAAATGAAGCAGTTTGTGCTTTTGCTTCATTTAGTAGAAACTTAAGTCACATGGCTAATTTGCATACTGTAGCTTTATGAAACAGCTGTTGAGATAAAATAAAGGGAAATGTGAATGATCATTTGGATGTTTCTCTTTTTTCCACCAAAAAAAAAAAAAATAACTCAAAAGGAGTAGGCCGTAGCAAGAAAGCTTATAAGTGCCTACCCCATATCAAGATACTTTCATGGTTTCAGAATTATTTATGAGTGATACAACATAGTAGAGATCTGTACATTATTGAAGCGCATGTGTCCAGCTGCAACATTTCACATTACATTATAATACCTGAGTTCCCCAGACACAGACACAGCCGGGGTTCGTTTAAATAAAAGTAATTTACAGATAACAAGTTCATATGCATCTTCTTTTTTCCTCTCATATATGAGCACACCCACACTACTCTGTGATGTGCTCATATATGATTTACAGAGTTTGAACTTTAAGATGCTTTAAGATGCTGTGAGATAACAGACCACACATGTTCCAGTTAATGTGATGTTATCAATTTTAAAAACTTTCCGACAGGTTAGACTCGAGTCACACAGGAAGTGACGCCGATAAGACTTTAACACGATACAACCACAGCATGGCCGTCGGACTGGGGGGGGTAAAGGGTACTGAGGGTACTGAGAAACGGCTACATGCCTTTTTATTGAGAAAATAAAATCTTTATTGACAAGGGTGGAGTAGTAGGAGCTTTCGACACAGTAAACCACTCTGTTCTACTTACTAAGCTCTCACAGTTTAATTTCTCTGGTTTGAATCTTACCTGCATGATCGTACACAATCTGTATTAATTAACAACAGCAAGTCTGAGTCTCTTAGGCTAACCACCGGGGTTCCTCAGGGCTCAATATTAGTCCCCTCTTATTTAGCCTTTATATTAATGACCTACCAACTGTCTGCTCTGAAGCTGAATGTTTGATGTATGCAGATAACACCGTTTTATTTGTTCACGGTCGTTCAAGGACATTGTTGCTGCTAAACTCACTAAAGCAATGACTCTTGTCACATCCTGGCTGCAGGAGAACTGCCTGCAGCTAAATATGTTTTTTCCATGTTCCATCTAAATATGTGTTTCCATGTTCCATGTTTTTCAGTAAACCAATATAGAGCCTGATTTAATCCCGACATACTAGTTGCTGGAAACAAATTGTAATTCGTAATCAATATCTTGGGTTAGTAATCGATTCACACCTCTCCTTAAAGCCCATATTGACAAATTATGAAAAAAATATGAAAGTTAATCTCGCAAATTTCCGCTCAATCCGAAATGAAATGTCAACCGAAGCTGCAATAATGTTTCTACATTCCATGATTCTCAGCCACTTTAACTACTGCCTAACAAGTTGGTCTCAGGCAAGTCAGAAGCAAAAAGACCTTTGGAAACATTATAGAAAGAAAGAGCGAAAGAAAGAAAGAAAGAGCGAAAAAAGAGCGAAAGAGCGAAAGAAAGAAGAAAGAAAGAAAGAGCGAAGAGCGAAAGAAAGAAAGAGCGAAAGAAAGAAAGAGCGAAAGAAAGAAAGAAAGTGCGAAAGAAAGAAAGTGCGAAAGAAAGAGCGAAAGAGCGAAAGAAAGAGCGAAAGAAAGAAAGAGCGAAAGAAAGAAGAGCGAAAGAAAGAAAGAAAGAGCGAAAGAAAGAAAGAGCGAAAGAAAGAAAGAAAGAGCGAAGAAAGAAAGAAGAGCGAAAGAAAGAGCGAAAAAAGAGCGAAAAAAAGAGCGAAAGAAAGAGCGAAAGAAGAAAGAGCGAAAGAAAGAGCGAAAGAGCGAAAAGAAAGGAAAGAGAAAGAGGAAAGAGCGAAAAGAGCGAAAGAAAGAGCGAAAGAAAGAAAGAGCGAAAAGAAAGAAAGAAGAGAGCGAAAGAAAGAAAGAAAGAGCGAAAGAAAGAAAAAGAGCGAAAGAAAGAGCGAAAGAGCGAAAGAAAGAGCGAAAGAAAGAGCGAAAGAAGAAGAGCGAAGAAGAAAAGAGCGAAAGAAGAAGAGCGAAAGAAAGAGCGAAAGAAAGAGAGCGAAGAAAGAAAGAAAGAAAGAAAGAGCGAAAGAAAGAAAGAAAGAGCGAAAGAAAGAGCGAAAGAGCGAAGAAAAAGAGCGAAAGAAAGAAAGAGCGAAAGAAAGAGCGAAAGACGAAAGAAAGAGCGAAAGAAAGAAGAGCGAAAGAAGAGCGAAAAAAAGAGCGAAAGAAAGAAAGAGCGAAAGAAAGAAAGAAGAGCGAAAGAAAGAAAGAAGGCGAAAGAAAGAAAGAAAGGGAAAGAAAGAAAGAGCGAAAGAAAGAAAGAGCGAAAGAAAGAAAGAGAGGAAAAAAGAGGAAAGAGCGAAAGAAAGAGGCGAAAGAAAGAAAGAGCAAAAAAGAAAGAGCGAAAGAAAGAAGAAGGCGAAAAAGAGCAGAAAGAAAGAAGAGCGAAAGAAAGAAAGGAAAGAGCCGAAAGAGAGCGAAAGAAAGAGCGAAAGAAAGAAAGAAAGAGAAGAAAGAGCAAAGAAAGAGGCGAAAGAAAGAAAGAAAGAGCGAGAAGAAAAGAAAGAGCGAAAGAGAAGAGGCGAAAGAAGGCGAAAGAAAGAAAGGCGAAAGAAAGAATAAGAAAGAGCGAAGAAAGAAAGAGCGAAAGAAGAGCGAAAGAAAGAAAGAAAGAGCGAAAGAAAGAAAGAAAGAGCCGAAGAAAGAAAGAAAGAAAGAAAGTGCTAAAGAAGAAGAAAGAGCGAAGAAAGAAAGAAGCGAAAGAAAGAAAGAAAGATAAGAGCGAAAGAGCGAAAGAAAGAAAGTCGAAAGGAAAGTGCGAAAGAAATAAGAAAGAGCGAAAGGAAAGAGAAGAGCGAAAAAAGAGGAAAGAGCGAAAGAAAGAAAAGAGCGAAAGAAAGAGCGAAAAAAGAGAGCGAAGAAAGAAGAAGAGCGGAAAGAAAGAAAGAGCCGAAAGAAAGAGCAAAAAGAAAGAAAGAGCGAAAGAAAGAAAGAAAGAGCGAAAGAAGAGCGAAAGAATAAAAGAGGGAAAGAAAGAAAGAAAGAAGCGAAAGAAAGGAAGAAGAGGCGGAAAGAAAGATGCGAAAGAGCGAAAGAAAGAGCGAAAAAGAGCGGAAAGAAAGAAAGAAGAGCGAAAGAAAGAAGAAAGAGCGAATGAGCGAAAGAAAGAGCGAAAGAAAAAAGGAAAGAGCGAAGAAGAAGAGCGAAAGAAAGAGCAAAGAAAGAAAGAAAGACGAGAAGAGCGGAAAAAAGAGCAAAGGAAGAAAGAAAGAGCGAAGAAAGAAAGAGCGAAGAAAGAGCGAAAGAAGAGCGAAGAAAGCGAAAGAAAGAGGAAAGAAAGAGCGAAAGAAGAAGAGCGGAAAGAAAGAAAGAAAGGAAAGAAAGAAAGAAGAAAGGCGAAAGAAAGAGCGAAAGAAAGGAGAGCGAAAGAAAGAAAGAAAGAAAGAGCAAGAGCGAAAGAAGAGCGAAAGAAAGAGAGCGAAAAGAAAGAAATGAGCAAAAGAAGAAAGAGCGAAAGAAGAAAGAAGAGCGAAAGAAAGAGCGAAAGAAAGGGAAAGAGCTGAAAGAAAGAAAGAAGGAGCGGAAAGAAAGAAAGAAAGCAAGAAAGAAGAGCGAAGAAGAAAGATAAGAGCAAAGAGCGAAAGAAAGAGAGCGAAAGAAGAAAGAAGAGCGGAAAGAAAAGAAAGAAAGAAAGAGCAAAGAAGAAAGGAAGCGAAAGAAAAGAAAGAAGAGCGGGAAAAAAGAGCGAAAGAAAGAAAGAAAGAGGAAAGAAAGAAAGAGCGAAAGAAGAAAGAGCGAAAGAAAAGAAAGAAAGAGCAAAGAAAGAGCGACGAAGAGCGAAAGAAGAGCGAAGAAAGAAAGGCGAAAGAAAGAAAGAAAGAGTGAAAAAAGAGCGAAAGAGCGAAAAAAGAGAGCGAAAGAAGTAAGAAGAGCGGAAAGAAAGGAAAGAAAGAAAGACAAAGAAAGAAAGAGCGAAAGAAAGAAAGAAGAGCGGAAAAAAAGAGCGAAAGAAAGAAAGAAAGAGCAAAGAAAGACAGAGCGAAAGAAGAAAGAGCGAAAGAAAGAAGAAAGAGCGAAAGAAAGAGCGAAAGAGCGAAAGAAGAGCGAAGAAAGAAAGAGCGGAAAGAAAGAAAGAAAGATGAAAAAAGAGCGAAAGATGCGAAGAAAGAGAGCGAAAGAAAGAAAGAAGAAGAGCGATAGAAAGAAAGAAGAGCAAAAAGAAAGAGCGAAAGAATAAAAGAAAGAGCGAAGAAAAAAGCTAAGAAAGAAGAAAGAAAGAAGCGATAAGAATAAGAAAGAAAGAAGAAAGAAAGAGCGAAAGAAAGAGCGAAAGAAAGAAAGAAAAGAAAGAAAGAAAGAGCGAAAGAGCGAAAAAAGAGCGAAAGAGCGAAAGAAAGAAAGAAAGTGCGACAAGAAAGAGCGAAAAGAGCGAAAAAGAGAGCGAAGAGGGGGGGGGGGGGGGGGGGGTAAGAAGCGAAAGAAGAGCGAAAGAGCGAAAGAAAGAAAGGAAAGTGCGAAAGAAGAGCGAACAAGAGCGAAAGAAGAGAGCGAAAGAAAGATAAGAGCAAAAAAGGAAAGAGCGCAAAGAAGACAGCGAAACAGCGAAAGAAGAGAAAGTGCGAAAGAAAGAGCGAAAGAGCGAAAAGAAAGAGAGCGGAAGAAAGAAGAGCGAAAGAAAGGAGCGAAGAAAGAAGCGAAAGAAGCCGAAAGCGGAAAAAAGAGCGAAAGAGCGAAAGAAGGAAGAGAGTGCGAAAAAAAGCGAAAAGCGAAAGAAAAGAGAGCGAAGAAGAGAGCGAAAGAAAGAGCGAAGGGAAAGAAAAAAGAAAGTGCAGAAAGAAAGAGGAAAGAAAGAGAGACGAAAGAAGAAAGAGGCGAAGAAAGAAAGACGAAAGAAGAGTGAAAGGAGCGAAAGAAAAGAAAGAAGAGCCGAAAGAAAGAAAGAGCGAAAGAAACGAAAGAAAGAAAGAAGAGCAAAAAAGAGCGAAAGAGCGAAAAAAAAGAAAGAAGAAAGTGCGAAGAAAAGCGAAAAAAAAGAAAGACGAGCGAAAGAAAGAAAGAAAGTGCGAAACGAAAAAAGGAAGGCAAAGAAGAGCGAAAAGCGAAAGCAAGAGCGAAAAAAGAGCGAAAGAGCGAAGAAGAAAGAAAGTGCGAAGAAGAGCGGAAAGAAAGAAAAGAGCGAAAGAAAGAAAGAGCGAAAGAAGAAAAGAAGAGCGAAAAAAGAAGACAAGAGACGAGGAAGAAGAAAGAGCGAAGAAAGAAAAGAAGAAAGAAGAGCAAATAAGAAAGAAAAGGAAAGAAGAAAGAGCGAAAGAAAGATGCGAAAGAAGAAAGAAGAAGAAAGAGCGCAAAGAGCGACAAAAAATAGCGAAAGAGCGAAAGAAAGAAGAGTGCGAAGAAAGAGCGAAAGAGCGAAAGAATGAGAGCGAAAGGAAGAGAGCGAAAGAAAGATGAGCGAAGACAATGAGCGAAGGAGCGAAAGAAAGAAGAACAGTGCGAAAGAAAGAGGAAAAGCGAAAGTAGAGACGAAAGAAAGAAAGAGACGAAAGAAAGAAGAGACGAAAGAAAGAGCGAAAGGGAAGAAGAAAGAAGTGCGAAAGAAAGAGCAAAGAGCGAAAGAAAGAGAGCGAAAGAAAGAAAGAGCGAAACGAAGAAAGAGCGAACAGAAAGAAGAAGAGCGAAAGCGAAAAAAGAGGAAGAGCCGAGAAAGGACAGAAGATGCGAAAGAAAGGCGAAGAGCGAAAGAAAGATGAGCGAAAGAAAGAGAGCGAAAAAGAGCGAAAGAGCGAAGAAAGAAAGAAAGTCACAAGAAGACGAAAGAAAGAGAGCGAAAGGAAAGAAAGAGCGAAAGAAAGAAGACGAAAGAAAGAGTGAAAGAGCGAAAGAAAGAAAGAAAGAGCGAAGAAAGAAAGAGCGAAAGAAAGAAAAGAAAGAAAGAACGAGCGAAAAAAGAGCGAAAGAGCGAAAAAAAGAAAGAAAGAAAGGTGCGAAATGGAAAGAGCGAAAAAAGAAAAGGAAAGTGCGGAAAGAAAGAGCGAAAGAAAGGCCGAAAAAAGGCGACAGAGCGAAGAAAGAAAGAAAGTGCGAAAGAAAGAGCGAAGAAGAAAAGAGCGAAAGAAAAGAAAGAGCGAAAGAAAGAACAGAAGAGCGAAAGAAAGAAAGAAAGAAAGAAAGAGCGGAGAAGAAAGAAAGAAAGAGCGAAAGAAACAAAGAAAGAGCGAAAGAAGAAGAAAGAGCGAAAAAAAAGCGAAGAATAAAGAGCGAAAGAATAGAGCGAAAGAAAGAAAGAAGACGAAAGAAGAAAGAAGGCGAAAGAAAGAGCGAAAGAAAAAGAAAGAAAGAGCCCACAAGAAGAGCGAAAGAAAGAAAGAAAGAAAGAAAGGAAAGAGCGAAAAAGTAGCGAAAGAGTGAAAGAAAGAAAGAGCGAAATGAAAGAGCGAAGAAAGAAAGAAAGAGCGAAAAGAAAGAAGAAAGAGCGAAAGAAAGAGCGAAAGAAAGAAAGAAAGAAGCGAAAGAAAGAAAGAGCGGAAGAGCGAAAGAAAGAGCGAAAGAAAAAGCGAAAGAAAGAGTGAAAGAAAGGAAAGAGCGAAAAGAAAGAGTCTTGCACAGAAGAAAGAAGAGCGAAAAAAGAAAGAGCGAAAGAGCGAAAGAAAGAGCGAAAGAAAGAAAGAGCGAAGAAAGAGTGAAAAGAAGAAAGAGCGAAAGAAAAGAAGCGAAAAGAAAGAGCGAGAAGAGCGAAAAGACAAAGAGCGAAAGAGCGAAAGAAAGGAAGAAAGAGGCGCACAAGAAAGAGCGAAAGAAGAAGAGCGAAGAAATTGAGCGAAATACAAGAAAGAAGAAAGAGCCGAAAAAAAGAGCTGAAACCGAGCGATAAGAAAGTACGACAATGAAAGCAAAGTGCGAAAGAAGACGACAACACGCGCGAAGAAGAAAGAAGAGACGAAAGAAAGAAGAGCGAAAAGAAGAAGAAAGAAAGAGCGAAAGAAAGAGCGATAGAAAGAGCGAAAGAAAGAAGGAAAAGAGCGAAAGAAAGAAAGAAAGTGCGAAAGAAAGAAGAAAAGCGAAAGAAAAGAGCGAAAGAAAGAGCGAAAAAGAAAGAAAGAGCGAAAGAAAGAGAACAGCCGGAAACAAGAAAGAAAGTTCGAAAGAAAGAGCGAAAGAGCGAAAGAAAGAAGAGCGAAGGCGAAGAAAGAAAGAAAAGACGAAAGAAAAGAGCGAAGAAAGAAGGCGAAAGAAAGAAAGGAGCGAAAGAGAGAAAGAGCGAAAAAAAGAGCGAAAGGCGAAGAAGAAGAGCGAAAGACAAGGCGAAAGAGACAAGCGAAAGAAAGAAAGAGCGAAAAAGAAAGAAAGAAAGAGCGAAAAAGAGCGAAAGAAAGAAAGGACAGAGCGAAAGAAAGAGCGAAAGAGCGAAAGAAAGAGCGAAAGAAAGAAAGAGCGAAGAGAAAGAAAAGAAAGAGGCGAAAGAAAGAAAGAGCGAAAGAAAGAAAGAAAGAGCGAAGAAAGAGCGAAAGAAAGAAAGAAAGAGCGAAAGAAAGAGCGAAGAAAGAGAAAGAGGAAGAGCGAAAGAAGAAAAAAGCGAAAAAGAAGAGCGAAGAAAGAAAGAAAGAAAGAAGCGAAAGAGCGAAAGAAAGAAAGAGCGAAAAAAAGAGCGAAAAAAGGAAAGAAAGAAGAAAGAGCGAAAGGCGAAAAAAGAGCGAAAGAGCGAAAGAAAGAAAGAAAGAAAGGCGAAAGAAAGAGCGAAAGAGCGAAAGAAAGAAAGAGCGAAAGAGCGAAAGAAAGAAAGAGTGAAAGAAAGAGCGAAGAGAAAGAAAAAGAGCGAAAGAGAAGAGCGAAAGAGCGAAAGAAAGAAAGAGCGAAAGAAAGAGCGAAGAAAAGAGCGAAAGAAAGAAGAGCGAAAAAAGAGCGAAAGAGAAAGAAAGAAAGAGCGAAAGAAAGAGCGAAAGAGCGAAAGAAGAAAGAGCGAAAGAAAGAAAGAAAGAGCGAAAAAAGAAAGAGGAAAGAAAGAGCGAAAGAAAGAAAGAAAGAGCGAAAGAAAGAGCGAAAGAAGAAAGAAAGAGCGAAAGAAAGAGCGAAAGAAAGAAGAGAGCGAAAAAAGAGCGAAAGAGCGAAAGAAAGAGCGAAAGAAAGAGCGAAAGAAAGAAAGAGAAAGAGCGAAAAAAAGAGCGAAAGAGCGAAAGAAAAAGAAAGAGCGAAAGAAAGAGCGAAGAGAAAGAGCGAAAGAAAGAAAGAAGAGCGAAAAAAGAGCGAAAGAAAGAAAGAAAGAAAGAGCGAAAAAAGAGCGAAAGAAAGAAAGAGCGAAAGAAAGAGCGAAAGAAAGAAGAGCGAAAGAAAGAAAGAAAGAGCGAAAGAGGAAAGAAAGAAAGGAAAGAAAGAGCGAAAGAAAGAAAGAGCGAAAGAAGAAGAAAGAGGCGAAAGAAAGAGCGAAGAAAGAAAGAAAGAGCGAAGAAGAAAAGAGCGAAAGGAAAGAGCGAAGAAAGAGCGAAAGAGCGAAAGAAAGAAGAGCGAAAAAAGAGCGAAAGAGCGAAAGAAAGAGCGAAAGAAAGAGCGAAAGAAGAAAGAGCGAAAGAAAGAGCGAAAGAAAGAGCGAAAGAAAGAAAGAGCGAAAGAAAGAGCGAAAGAAAGAAAGAAGAAAGAGCGAAAGAAAGAAAGAAAGAGCGAAAGAAAGAAAAAAAGAGCGGAAAGAAGAAAGAAAGAGGAAAGAGCGAAAGAAAGAGCGAAAGAAAGAAAGAAGAGCGAAGAAAGAAACAGCGAAAGAAAGAAAGAAATTGCGAAAGAAAGAAAGTGCGAAAGAAAGAGCGAAGAGCGAAAGAAAGAAAGAGCGAAAAGAAACAGCGAAAGAAAGAGCGAAAAAAGAAAGAGCGAAGAAAGAAACAGCGAAAGAAAGAGCGAAAGAGCGAAGAAGAAAGAGCGAAAAAAGAGGAAAGAGCAAAAGAAAGAGCGAAAGAAGAGCGAAAGAGCGAAAGAAAGAAAGAGCGAAAAAAAGAGCGAAAGAGCGAAAGAAAGAAAGAGCGAAAGAAAGAAAGAGCGAAAGAAAGAGCGAAAGAAAGAAAGAAAGAGCGAGAAGAAAGAAAAGAAAGAAGCGAAAGAAAGAAAGAGCGAAAGAAAGAAAGAGCGAAAGAAAGAGCGAAAGAAGAAGAGCGAAAGAAAGAAAGAAGAAAAGAAAGAAAGAGCGAAAGAAAGAAGAAGAGCGAAAAAGAAAGAAAGAGCAAAGAAGAAAAGAGAAAGAAAGAGCGAAAGAAAGAGCGAAGAAAGAAGAAAGAAAGAAAGAGGAAAGAAAAGAGAAAGAAAGAGGCGAAAGAAAGAGCGAAAGAAAGAGTGAAAGAAAGAGCGAAAGAAAGAAAGAAAGAGCGAAAGAAAGAGAGCGAAAGAAAGAAAGAGCGAAAGAAAGAAAGAGCGAAAGAAAGAGTGAAAGAAAAGAAAGAAAGAGCGAAAGAAAGAGGAAGAAAGAAAAGAAAGAAAGAAGAGCGAAAGAAAGAGCGAAAGAAAGAAAGAGCGAAAGAAAGAAGAGCGAAGAAAGAAAGAGCGAAAGAAGAAAGAAGAAGAAAGAGCGAAAGAAAGAGCGAAAGAAAGAAAGAAAGAAAGAGCGAAAGAAAGAAAGAGAAAGAAAGAAAGAGCGAAAGAAAGAGAAAGAAAAGAGGAAAGAAAGGAAGAAAGAGCGAAAGAGGAAAGAAAGAGCGAAAGAGCGAAAGAAAGAAAGAAAGAGCGAAAAAAAGAGCGAGAAGAAAGAAAGAAAGAAAGAGCGAAAAAAGAGCGAAAGAGCGAAAGAAAGAAGAAGTGCGGAAAGAGCGAAAGAAAGAAAGAAAGAGCGAAAAAGAAAGAAGAGCGAAAGAAAGAAAGAGCGAAAGGAAAGAAAGAAAGAGCGAAAGAAAGAAGGCGAAAGAAAGAAAGAAAGAGCGAAAGAAAGAGCGAAAGAAAGAAAGAAAGAGCGAAAGAAAGAAACAGCGAAAGAAAGAAAGAAAGGCGAAAGAAAGAGCGAAAGAGCGAAAGAAAGAAAGAGCGAAAGAAAGAAAGGAAAGAGCGAAAGAAAGAAGAGCGAAAGAAAGAGAAGAAAGAGCGAAAGAAAGAAAGAGCGAAAGAGGAAAGAAGAAGAAAGAGAAAGAAAGAGCGAAAAGAGCGAAGAAAAGAGCGAAAGAAAGAAAAGAGCGAAAGAGAAAGAGAAGAAGAAAGAGCGAAAGAAAAAGAAAGAGCGAAAAAAGAGCGAAAGAAGAAAGAAAGAGCGAAAGAAAAGAGAGCGAAAGAAGACGAAAGAAAGAAAGAGCGAAAGAAAAGAAAGAAAGAAAGAAAACGAAAAGGAAGAGGAAAGAAAGAGCGAAAGAAGAAAGAAAGAGCGAAAGAAAGAAAGAGCGAAAGAAAGAAAGAAAGAGCGAAAAGAAAGAGCGAAAGAAAGAAGAAAGAAAGAAAAAGAAAGAGCGAAAGAGAGCGAAAGAGCGAAAGAAAAAAGAGCGAAAGAAAGAGCGAAAGAAAGAAAGAAAGAGCGAAAGAAAGAAAGAAAGAAGGAAAGAAAGAGCGAAAGAAAGAAAGAGCGAAAGAAAAGGAAAGAGCGAAAGAAAGAAAGAAAGCGAAAGAAAGAAAGAGCGAAGAAAGAAAGAGCGAAAGAAAGAAAGAGCGAAAGAAAGAAAGAAAGAGCGAAAGAAAGAAAGAGCGAAAGAAAGAAAGAAAGAGCGAAAGAAAGAAAGAAAGAGCGAAAGAAAGAAAGGAGCGAAAGAAAAAAAAAAAAAAAAAAAAAAGAAAGAGCGAAAGAAAGAAAGAGCGAAAGAAAGAAAGAAAGAGCGAAAGAAAGAAAGAAAGAGCGAAAGAAAGAAAGATAGAGCGAAAGAAAGAAAGAGCGAAAGAGCGAAAGAAAGAAAGAGCGAAAGAAAGAAAGAGCGAAGAAAGAAAGAGCGAAAGAAAGAGCGAAAGAAAGAAAGAGCGAAAGAAAGAGCGAAATCTAACCCAGGGCCCAGAGCAGGGTAGGGGCCCTCAAAGTGCTGCAAAAAGCGTCCTGTATTGAACTTTCTAAATGTCCTCATCATTGATATAAGAATTGAACACAACAGGGCTGAAATACAGTGGTTACCAGACAGAATTTTGCACAAACAATAATGATGGATGAATCTCAGGGTCCTGACACCCCTTTAAAAATGTGACAAATGGTTCAGCCCACACACTGGTGTTCAGCACCGCGCGCTTCAACTCAACAGTGACTTTGATGAGGTGGCTCTGCAATGCAATGACACTAAACTAGGAAAGAGAAATATTATGCTAGAATATAAATGACAGTTAAACATGAGGTGAGGCGAGTCCTGCCTCTGTGGAAGGTGCAGAGACACAGACAGAGCTCCTTCTCTCCTCGTTTTAACCTCTAAAGTTTCTCTGTCCTTATATTTATTGTAATTGACTGTCATCAGGCCAATACAGTGACAAAGGCCACAGGTCGCTCACTCTATTTTCGCAGAAAGAGCGAAAGAGCGAAAGAAAGAAAGAAAGACCGAAAGAAAGAGCGAAAGAAAGAAAGAGCGAAAAAAGAGCGAAAGAGCAAGAGAAAGAAAGAGCGAAAGAAAGAAAGAGCGAAAGAGAGAAAGAGCGAAAAAAAAGAGCGAAAGAGCGAAAGAAAGAAAGAGCGAAAGAAAGAAAAGAAAGAGCGAAAGAAAGAAAGAAAGAGCGAAAGAAAGAAAGAAAGAGCGAAAGAGAAAGAAAGAGCGAAAGAAGAAAGAAAGAGCGAAAGAAAAGAAAGAGCGAAAAAAAGAGCGAAAGACGAAAGAAAGAGCGAAAGAAAGAAAGAAAGAGCGAAAGAAAGAAAGAAAGAGCGAAAGAAAGAAAGAAAGAGCGAAGAAAGAAAGAGCGAAAGAAAGAGCGAAAGAAAGAAAGAAAGAAAGATAGAGCGAAAGAGCGAAAGAAAGAGCGAAAGAAAGAGCGAAAGAAGAAAGAGCGAAAGAAAGAAGTGAAAGAAAGAGCGAAAGAAAGAAAGAGCGAAAGAAAGAAAGAAAGAAAGAGCGAAAGAAAGAAAGAAGAAAGAAAGAAGCGAAAGAAAGAAAGAGCGAAAGAAAGAAAGAAAGAAAGAAAGAGCGAAAGAAAGAAAGAGGAAAGAAAAGAAAGAAAGAGCGAAAGAAGAAAGAAAGAAAGAAAGAAAGAGCGAAAGAAAGAGAAAGAGCGAAAGAAAGAAAGAAAGAGCGAAAGAAAAGGAAAGAAAAAGAAAGAGCGAAAGAAAGAAAGAAAGAGCGAAAGAAAAAAAGAGCGAAAGAAAGAAAGAGCGAAAGAAAGAAAGAGCGAAAGAAAGAAAGATAGAGCGAAAGAAAGAAAGAGCGAAAGAGCGAAAGAAAGAAAGAGCGAAAGAAAGAAAGAGCGAAAGAAAGAAAGAGCGAAAGAAAGAGCGAAAGAAAGAAAGAGCGAAAGAAAGAGCGAAATCTAACCCAGGGCCCAGAGCAGGGTAGGGGCCCTCAAAAGTGCTGCAAAAAGCGTCCTGTATTGAACTTTCTAAATGTCCTCATCATTGATATAAGAATTGAACACAACAGGGCTGAAATACAGTGGTTACCAGACAGAATTTTGCACAAACAATAATGATGGATGAATCTCAGGGTCCTGACACCCCTTTAAAAATGTGACAAATGGTTCAGCCCACACACTGGTGTTCAGCACCGCGCGCTTCAACTCAACAGTGACTTTGATGAGGTGGCTCTGCAATGCAATGACACTAAACTAGGAAAGAGAAATATTATGCTAGAATATAAATGACAGTTAAACATGAGGTGAGGCGAGTCCTGCCTCTGTGGAAGGTGCAGAGACACAGACAGAGCTCCTTCTCTCCTCGTTTTAACCTCTAAAGTTTCTCTGTCCTTATATTTATTGTAATTGACTGTCATCAGGCCAATACAGTGACAAAGGCCACAGGTCGCTCACTCTATTTTCGCAGAATTAATTATGCTAATTAGCCGCTCGCATTTTAAATGCGCAGCTTTGGAGACGAGGCCTATTCCAGGGTAACAAGAATGTACTGACAATACACTTAAAGGCTTCAAATATGTGAGAGACTAAATCAGGCTGAAGCCCTTGAGTTTTTTGTTCATGCCTGTGGCCACAGAGACAACATACAGTATCATTATTTTTGTAAAATAGCATTTTAATGGATATTTTACAAATTTGTTATTCCCAGCACAAAATGTTAGTCCTGTTTAGTTTAGTCCTGGTTCGGTCCTGGTTCAGTGGGTTCTCGTGAGCAGCTGGATTTGAACTGACATTAGACACACAGACTGTAGACTCTGTGATGTCATTAGGTCATGTGATCATTCACAAATCATCAGGAAACTTCTGAAGGACTTATGCACATCCCACTTTTCACTTTTATTTATTAAAAAAGTTCAATATGTATGAATTTCATTTCTCTTCATGGTTGTGTGTCACTTAGTGTGTGTCTTTCACATAAAGTTTCAGCTCAATATATTTATGTTTGTCTAAAGTTAAAGGGGCGCAGACGTGCCTGTATTTCCCCAAAAGAGTTCACACTGATATTTCACATAAATAAATGAGAGTTTGATTGATTGATTTGATTGATTTGAGCAATTATTTACAATATTTACATTATTATATTTACTTTGTCACGTGAAACCAAAAAAATAAATAATAACTCAAAAGGAGTAGGCCGTAGCAAGAAAGCTTATAAGTGCCTACCCCATATTCAAGATACTTTCATGGTTTCAGAATCATTTGTGAGTGAATACAACATAGTAGAGATCTGTACATTATTGAAGCGCATGTGTCCAGCTGCAACATTTCACATTACATTATAATACCTGAGTTCCCCAGACACAGACACAGCCGGGGTTCGTTTAAATAAAAGTAATTTACAGATAACAAGTTCATATGCATCTTCTTTTTTTCCTCTCATATATGAGCACACCCACACTACTCTGTGTGTGATGATTTTCAGAGTGTGAACTTTAAGATGCTGTGAGATAAACAGCGCTGACCACACATGTTCCAGGTAATGTGACGTTTTCAATTTTAAAAACTTTCCGACTGGTTAGACGCAGGAAGTGACGCAGATAAGACTTAACACGATACAACCCCAGAGCAGTTTAGACCCAGTTTAGACCCGGGTTAGACCTGTTTCGGTCCTGGTTGGTTCTCGTGGTCATGGATCCTTCAGTTCTGCTGTCGCTCCTTCTCTTCTGTTCAGGTAAGAGTCTGTTTCTAACTGATCCAAATGTCGTTAAATGATTTAAAAATGAAGTCGTCATTTCAGGAGAATGGAGTTTAATTTTCATCAGAAACAGCCCTAGTGTTTTATGAGAATAAATGTTAGTGGAAGTTTGGAGAGTTTTGTGGCAACGTCACTGAGGCTCATTTATTCATTTATTGTTTCTGTGAAAATCCTTTTGTTTAATCGGTTTGTGACTTATTTACAGTGACTTGCTCTAAATACAGTCGACAGGATTATTCATTGATTATAAAATAATATCTCCAATATTTCCAAAGGTGGTAAAAATGCATGAAGTTTGGAGAATGGTTTTATTTTTGATTATTGATACAATAAATGGATTAAAGTGCCTGGTGTTTGGGTGTGAGGATGATGAAGGAAAAAAAGAAAACATAAGAGAATCAAATAATCAAACATGAGAAACAAATCATAAGGCGATTAAATGACAATAATAACAAGGACGTAGTATTGATAATAAAAGTAAAGAAATATTAACTTAAAAATGATTTATTTAAAATCATGTACAGAAAGCAAATGCTGTAAAAGTCTGCAGGACTCTTGTAATATAATGATCTGCTCCTGAACTCTGAGTTGTTTATGTAATTCTGATCGATTATGAGAAGTATGTGATGAATTTGGACTCATTATGGGATGTACAGTGTGTGACTTTAACCGTATGCACACACAGAAAGTTCTGAAGTAAGTGACTTTTCTGTTGTGGGATTGTTAAGAGGAGCCGGTGGTTGATTTGATTTGAATTGTCTGGTCGATCTCAGGGGAAAAGCCTGAATATAAATGAGATCAAGATTTTAATTTGTGTAAGTCGACTGAACGGAGGGGCGGGGCCTTATAAGTTATTATTAACTTCTTCCTTTGAGCAGCACTAATACTTACTATGTTTCTGTAAAATATATGTCAACTTTACCTGTATGTATCTGTTGCTCAAATCACAGTCACTTACACGGTATTGTTATATATTAAATAGAGCATATATTATATGCTCTATTTATTTATTTAATTATAATGTTCAGGGTGCGATTTGTTGAAAAAAAAACAGAAGGGGGAGAGTTACTCAGTCACTTCAGAGCGCGTGTTGCTCAGGGAGTTGGGCCGTTTTGGAATACTCTTGATCAAACTTTAAGTAACCAGCGTAGTACGCATGTTCGCGCACATGTATGCGCACGGCTGGCACTTCTCAGAACCGTGCGTAAAGGTTCCTCATCCTGTTTGTCAAACTGTCGTAAACTGTTGTAAAACGCGCTGGGTCACAGGTCTGGGGCATTAACGCACGGGCTGTGCGGGTTACGGGACCCTCCGCGGTCCCCGCAGGCTGCCCGGCCCGCGGAGGGTCCGGGTTGGAGCGGTTGCCGCCACTCATTGCCGCCATGCGCGCATTCAGCCACGATTCAGTCTATCATCTTTACAGCGTTTTTTTTTTTAAGGTAAAATAAGCAGCGTTTTGCTGCTTGTGATCCAGAGACGCTTTTGTGGAGCTCAAAGTCTCCTGTTTTACACGGCAGGTGAGAGAGCGCGAGGGAGACACGCCAGTCCTGTTCATTTGTGTATCTGTGCAAAATAGATTTAACTGATCATAAAGTCAATCAGGACATAACACAGTTGCCTGTGCAGATTCATTCATCAGAAATGACACATGCAGTAGCCTTACAGGCTACACTTAAACAGTCCACTCCAGGGGCGTGCTGGGACCTAATTTCAGCCCGGGAATTTGGAGAAGACCGGCCAGGAATTATGGCTCCGTAATAGTGCGCTGGTCTCAAGTACAAGAGTTCGCTGGATCAAATACCACACATTGACAATTTTCTAACAATTTCTCTTTTCACATGGGCCGCTGCACACACAGTCTGAGCCTGATACAAACCCACAATCAGCACAAGTTATGTAGATAAAAACATTTATTTGTCCACTTTTCTACCTTTCACTGCCCTTTTCTTTCTTTACTCGCGCGGACACTTGTCTCCGCTGGATTGGACTGCACCAACTTGAACTAAAGCGGAGGGGTGTTCCACTTAAACACCCCTCTGAGTTAGTTCAATATCAAATGGTATCTCCCCGCTGCAAGAATGAAAAGTTCGATGCGAATATTTTTCAGATTTTCATTCATCAGTCGTTATTTTTGATAGATTTCCATGACAATTACGCTTGTGTTACTTCATTTATATCTGGAACAGCAGCTCATGCTCCTGCTGCAGCCCAGTTAAAGCCTTTAGGCCTGGAATAGTGAGTTATTATTTCATTATTTTATTCTGATGGCCCGGCCCAGAAGCACCGGAACCGAGCGGCCCACCGGGAAACGTCCCGACTCTCCCTATGGCCAGCACGCCTCTGGTCCACTCTCACAATATAGTTCCCCGGGCCCGTGCCATCCCGGGAGCGCGACAGCTTTCAGACATTCATAATAATAATAATAATAATAATAATAATAATAATAATAATAATAATTTTAAAAAAACACCTGTTTGCAAAGTTGCTGGTGACGAGACCTGCGCTCCATGAGTGTTTGTGACTCAGACCCTCCTCTCTGCAGGATTTTCACCCTTCTGGTTTTCTTGTCCCCGTCTCTGTTTCTTTTATCCCTATACTTCTGCTGTATTATTGTATTAAACGTAAGGGGGATAGAATTGTAAAATTGGCTGTGGTTCAAGGCCCACAAGAAAACACATTTACAGTGAATAATCTCATTATGGCAGAACTCTTTGTGACACTAAACCTGCTTTGATTGTGTTTCTAAAAGAACTCATATCTCTGAGGACTCTTTAAAACCATGTAAGAGGTATGAATAAAATAATAAAGAACTTAAGGCAGACAAAAATATCGCTATCTTACTCCAGGTGTTGTTGTAACAAAACAGATGAACATCAAAAGGTGTTCAGAAGAAATCAGCAGGCATCAGAAGGTCACGTGTTCTCAGAAGGCTCTTTATTGGAGATAGATGTTACAAGTTGCTTGTTCAGTTGCTTGGAAAAGTCTAACTAAAACTACGTTTTCCCCAGTATTTCTCTAACTGTTAACTCCGCCCACTCAATGCACATCACATGCATTTCAGCATACAAAGAGAGAAACCTGATCTCCTCAATGCTCATCCTCTACATCAAAGCACATTCTTTTAGCTTACGATTGCATCTGGAGACCATTGTGCTGCAACAGATAACACTTCTTATTGCCCATCTAAACAGGATGTTCTCTGCTCCCCCCTCGAGTTCAAATGGCCTTTGACCTCTCCGGCGCCACTAGTTTAAAGGAAGAATCTAAGCCTTACATACAACTAGCATACAATTTATAAGGGGTAGCTAAAGATACATTTTAAATCTCGACAGTTCCCCCTCTTGAACACATTTCTATGTGTTCACCAAAAGAAAATGTCACTAAAGTTTAATACATGCAAAACTAAAAACTAAATCCTAACATACTAAAAACTAAAAATTCAAAACTTTATTCCTACTCATTATTTATGTATCCACCTTCCACTTGCATCAACATAAACCTCACAAACGAGTTATTTGTTAGTTCTATTTTTTACTTTTATGTCACTATCACCTGCAAAATTACTTTAGTTTAGTTTAATCTAGTTTATTTATTTGTTTTAGCAGTTAACCTACTCAAAGGGATTGGCTGAAGCAAAGGCTTATATGCAAAGTCAGTTAACAATTTAGTATGGCAAAATCAAAACTAACAATTTTAATTATAATTTTTGGTTTAACAGTTCAATTTAATTCAAACTAATCCATGGCCTACTTAGAAGCCTGGAGTGAGAAGAAATATATTACGATGTCAATGGTTGACATTGGAAGGTGGGCACACACATAATATTCAGTATTACTAGCAAGATGAGCAACGTAGTTCACATCTCTCCTTTCTCGATGTATCATTTATGTCGAACTTCAGAATCTACATTTAACCAATCTTCAAACAGTAATAAAGAAACACAATTACGATAAACAAAATTGAAAAAAAACACATATCACTACTCAAGGTGAGCATCCCATTTTTTGTAAACTAACTTTTTGATTTGTCCATGGTGACGTTGACTTCTTCTGGTCACGTGCAAGTGTGTATGATGTGACCACGATCGTCTATATGCCTAGAGCAGAGGTTATCAACACATGCTCTTTTATTTGGTTCTAACAGTGTTTTATGTACTTGAATGGTCGCTTCCTGTGGATTGTGACATCTTCAGTTCACCCAGTTGGTGAGGTGAATCTAGGGAGATTTTATGAAGCCTTCACAGCAGTGGGCCTCGTCCACAGCATGTGATTTGGACTCTCCCCTCTTTCTGCCCTTGAAGCCTCAGGGGCAAAGACTGATGACAGGTGGTTTTCATCATCAGTGCCAGATGTTGAAACAGCCATCTTCTTTGTCTTCCATGTTGATTGAAGATCCAGATACGGCCCAGTCTGGTATGGTTGAGTCCAGTTGTCAACGTTTATGCACTTTAACATAAACTCAAGGTTCTGGA
The DNA here is from genome assembly GCA_007210695.1 of Neogobius melanostomus. Lineage (NCBI taxonomy): Eukaryota > Metazoa > Chordata > Actinopteri > Gobiiformes > Gobiidae > Neogobius > Neogobius melanostomus. Next base: position 164,336 of record VHKM01001121.1, on the reverse strand, counting down.
GAAATGTCCATGTTCGTGTCAGGTCTATTGTTACAGGTTGCTACATCTTTGATTGCCTTATCAGCTGCATGATTGCCCAGAGACACAGAGTCTCCGCCTTTGGTATGGGCTTTGCATTTCATGTTGGCTAGTTTTTTGGCAATTGAACTGCGTCAATAAGTTGTCTGACCAGTGTTTCATGCTTTATAGGAAGTCCTGTTGTTAGCTTGGAACCATTCTTGATCCAGTCTGCAATAGATATTGTGACCGTCTTATAAGCATAAACTAAGTCAGTATGGATATTTGCTTCGCAGCCTTCCAGAAGTTGTAAGGCGTGCAGTACTGTCATTTGCGTTGGTTCTTCCTGTATTTGTTCTGCCTCCAGTATTTCATGCTGTTGTGTTGACAGCTGTTTGATTACAGCATGTGACGAAATTCCTTCTTTCGCTCTGTATGAGCAGCCATCACAGAATAAAGTCATTTCTGGATTGGGCAGTGGGGTTGTCTTCAGATCGGCTCTGATATACAGTTCACTTTTGGCTTTTTCTTCACACGTATGAGGTTTAAATTGTCCATGATTTGTATGTATAATCAACAGATGATTCTGCACAGGATGTGAGGTTTTCTTTATCGTCTTGGTCAAAGCTGCCAAGTAGCGTGCACATCCAGATTGTGCCTTTTCGTGGAAGTCAAGTTTGCAGGAATAATGTTTCAGCACCCCCCTGGTTCCATCCTGCTTTACTTGGTCTCGTGTGAAGAACTGGGACATTCTATTGTTAATTGCGTTTGTTATTACTATGATTATATATAAAATAATATTTAGATCCGCCATGCTTAGTTAAGGGGATTATATAGGTCTTAGTTATTTAATATCTTCTATATTTATTTAATTATTAGATTTATTGTTTAAATCACTATTAGTTATGAAAATAATATTTATATTGCCTCATGCATTTATTTATTCTTTTTATCTACTAAGGCGCTCTGTATTATCGATACTTTTACGCTCCTAACCCTACTTCTCCTCTGTCATGCTGCTCTTGCAGCCCCCGGGGGAGAAGTCGCACCAAGGATAAGGGGAGGGGCGGGGTTGACCGCGGCGTAGCCGGTCGGTAGGGGGTTTACACAAGACGAGAGGCAACTCCGTCTCCTCGCCTGATTTTAATATGTATATATATGTATTTTCTAGTGGACGTCCAACTATATATAAAAAGATATGCAGCTGTGTGAATTAGTACAGCCTGCGTTTATTTATTTTCCATTAATCTTTAATCGTACGATGGAAAAGAAATAATGTTATTCAAAACCCGCACGTATATCGGCCACTTCTTAATCAATCAATCTTCTTATTCCTTTGGTTTTTTCTCACGTGTACAAAGAACTTATCCTTATGGCGTTTAAGAAACATCACGGCTAACTTATTTTATGTATTACTTTGCTTACTTTTCTCTCCCGTGGCTTTTAAGAAACTAACACGGATAACTTATTTCTAATTAAAAAAGCGTCCTATTTACAAAGCGTATTATTTACATAGCGTTTCCTGTTTCTATTGCTTGTTTTTTTGAGAATTATTTTACATAAAGTCCCAGTCCATCAAATCACATTTAATTTATTTTAGACCAATCTTAGGCAGTTTAGAAAAGGGGTGCCTTACCGCTCTTTGTGTGCGCGCTTGAAATCTTCTGGACTCGAACTGTATGGAGACTTTTCAGATGTTTTTTTTTTCTTTCTGAGGTTTGTCACGTGCTGTTTGTCCTCCCTTTCTGTTTTCCTCCACACGTGGTCTTTGTTGCTTTGGCGCCGTTGGTCTCCTGCGGCGCGCATGCGCGGTCTGCTGTTTTCCTGCGGCGCGTGCTTGGGCCGTTGTCTCTGTTGCCGCGCGCGTGCATGGTGCTGCTTCCGTTGTCCTCCTGCTGCTGTTTTGGAGCGTTTGATGAAAAAAAGCAGTTCTTCAGCTCTCAGTGCTCCTTGCGTTTCTAAACAAAAACTTGGGTCGCCTTCGAGGTCTGCCTTGCGCTTTGATCACGTCGGCGTCGCCAAATTATGAATAAAATAATAAAGAACTTAAGGCAGACAAAAATATCGCTATCTTACTCCAGGTGTTGTTGTAACAAAACAGATGAACATCAAAAGGTGTTCAGAAGAAATCAGCAGGCATCAGAAGGTCACGTGTTCTCAGAAGGCTCTTTATTGGAGATAGATGTTACAAGTTGCTTGTTCAGTTGCTTGGAAAAGTCTAACTAAAACTACGTTTTCCCCAGTATTTCTCTAACTGTTAACTCCGCCCACTCAATGCACATCACATGCATTTCAGCATACAAAGAGAGAAACCTGATCTCCTCAATGCTCATCCTCTACATCAAAGCACATTCTTTTAGCTTACGATTGCATCTGGAGACCATTGTGCTGCAACAGATAACACTTCTTATTGCCCATCTAAACAGGATGTTCTCTGCTCCCCCTCGAGTTCAAATGGCCTTTGACCTCTCCGGCGCCACTAGTTTAACCTGTTTACTGCCGCCTACTGGCCTGTGCACAAAGGTTACCCACATACCCAAATGCCATCAGCGATTAAACAAAGATCTTACAGCCTAGATGCTTGTATGATACTGCATTTGAAAGATGAGGCCTTCTGGTAACTTATTATATGCAGGGGGAACAACAAACTTAACATTTTAGCAGTTAAAATATGTAAAAAATGTGGGTTATTTTCACTCGGAAAACATACTTCAATTGCTAACTGCCAAAAACGGTGGTAAACTTCAATATTATCATGTGAAATTCACTACACTCAGTCTACACCATGTGGACAACATATGTGTAAAGTGGCTTATCTCTGCACCAAAGGGTTTTGGTGCTATGGGTCTTTTTGTGTAAAATAGGCTATTCGGCACAAACTGTGCCAAATGGCACAAATGTGCCAAACTATATTATTTTCATTTTATGACTACTTTGACCATAAAAAACACATTTTCATATTTTGATTGAAGCAAATTACCCTTCTAGAACTTTTTTTTTTAATTTTTCAAACTTTCATATTTTAGTATTTTGAAGCTGAGTTACATTATTTTTTATAATATACATTATGATATATAATTATAATAATATACAATAATATACCTATATATTATCACTATCATCAATAATAAATGTACGTCTGTCCAAAGAATACAACGTTTGTACTCTTTTCAGTGTCCATAATTGGTCCCATCAATAGTACACAACTATAGACTAAAACACAATAATTATAACATAATAGTTGAATTATAAATAGTATGACACTAATAACACGTATAAAGTCCATGTGTGCGATAAAAAAGCCTTGTTGTACATACCAATTGAGTAGCGGATCTGTTCCCTGTACAAACATGCCATCCACGGCTTCTTCGTCCTCCATTTTGAGACCCACTACGTCTTTCTACTAGTGATGGTGAGATGAAGCCCCGTGAGGCCTTTGAAGCAGTCACCGAAGTGGGTCGACACATGTACCAAGCTTCAGAGTGGTTCATCTGCTCTACTGCTCCATCAAGTGGACAAAATAATGTACTTCAACTTAAGTTACCATTATGCACATGCACCATATACACAGTGTCATTGTAATTAGGAGTGGAATATTCTCGTGTTATTTGAAGTAATGTGACGAGACAGGGGTCTTTATTGATTTTTATTCAAAAATGTTTTTTTTTTTATGGACACCACCAAGCCCTCAAAACCATGCTCAAAACCCGCACACCAGTTCCTGAATCAGGCACGTGGTACGGTGCTTCAGGAAGGTTCAAATCGTCATTGTGTACGTCACCAACACACGCTCCGAACCACGCGCCGCCTCTGCCTCCCCCTTATTGCTCGACACACGCTTCGACGCCTCGATACGAACGTAACATCACTACTTTCTACACTCAAATACTGTAGTTACAGCCTCACTCTGTGTGTAGAGCGTCTTCTGCTTTGCTTTGGGCATGATTTATGGTCCAAAAAGTTGCTAAAAGTCGAAGCCGAATGTAAACAAGCGTCACGTAGCTCAGGTCTCTCTATGACGCGGTCATTACGCGCCGCGTATTCAGGCTTCTGAGAGCATCATTTTGGAGAAAAACTACAAACCCCAGACATCAATGGAAAGCCGTGCTCATTGGCTACACGAATATATACGTCACGTTTTGATACGTAGCAGACTTCGCCTTCAGTCATTGGATAAAGAAGAGCTACGCACTCAGCCGTAGGGAGCGCTTGTTTTGTTCACCGGGCTGTACCAGCCGACTCCGTGTACGGAGAACTCTCCGTAAGGTGTCATTTTGAAGCGAAGAGGAAGAGGAAACCAAGCATACCCAACACCAAATGCAAAATGCAGCTATCGATTCACAGCGAGAGAAATAGTGAGAGAAATAGCTATGTGGCACGAGCTCGTGCCGGTGGGAGGTAACAGGTTAAAGGAAGAATCTAAGCCTTACATACAACTAGCATGCAATTTATAAGGGGTAGCTAAGATACATTTTAAATCTCGACAGAGGCGTTAGAATAATCTGATGCTTTTATCATTATTACACAGTGTGATATTCTTTATGTTTCATTTCTTTGTAATTCCTGCTCAATTGTTGTTTGAAAAGTGAAAAAAGAAAAGACGGAGGTTTTGGACTGGGGACGAGGCGTAGCTCTGGTTTGTTTGTTTGTTTGTTTGTTGTGTAAATAAATGATTGTAATGTTTACAGATAAATATTATGTGGAGTGTACGGCTCATACGGCACTGGGAACACGACTTTACCCCAGGATGTTTCTTCAGGTTAGAGAAGACGAGGACACGAGGCTTTTCTCTGGTTTATGAAGGAGCTCCGTCTGAGGGGTTTCTGTAAAGAACAATAAGTCACAATTTGCTTTAACCCTGTTTTATAGATTTTATTTCTTCTTTTGTAATCGACACATTTCAGCTTCAACATTTTGTTCTTTCCTGTTACGTCAGTGTTTAATAAACCTAAAATAAAATCACTAACTAAACATTTGCAACTGAACCAAAAAACATGGCCTGGAAAATCTCTTAACCCCCACTTTAACAGAGCAGTTTCTTCAGTTCGGCTTTACCCAAATCTAAAAGCTTCTTGAAAAAAAGCGTCAATATAGCAACGAAAACGAGAGGATCAGTTTTGTAGGTCTTGGCTTTCAAATGAGGCATTACACTGTTGCTACTTTATACACATCTGTAAATATAATCCCGCTGTTGTTCTATGTCAGTTGTCGTCTTACCATATTTGACTTTTTATTTGTATCTTATTTATTTAATATTCCTCACGCCCCTAAAGCCTTAGAGTTTACGTTTTAAAGCTTATTTTATCTAAATTCTGCGTTTTATGTTTTATGTTTCACGCCTGCACCAAGAAAATTCCTTGTTTGTGAAGCTGTTCTCAAACAATGGCAATAAAAACTATTCTGATTCTGCTCTCCAGTCGAGAAGCTTTTAGATTTGGGTAAAGCTGAACTGCCAGTCTAACTGATATTCTACAACAAACCGTCTGATGATACAGTTCTCTTCTGTCTTTGTGTCAGAGACGCTCAGCCTGTCGCTCTGCAGATGCTTCGTGAGTTTGTTTCTTTGCAGTCTGAACATAGCCTAGGCTGGAGTGCCCTCTACTGGACAATCCAAGTACTACAGCACACCTATAATAATACAGAACAGAACCGGAGCCTTTTTCACAGCATTGCCATCTTTAATAAGATATTACCGCGTTTTCATCACTTTTTTGCTGTTGCTTTCTTGTCCCTTTTTTGTTGTATTTTCATATTTGTTTTTGTTGAGAAAATGGGTTTGGTTAAGGCGGACAGTAAGAGGTTAAATTTTAAAAATTACAAGATACGAATCTGATCCAAACCAGCACAAAAGTGAACATGCCCTCAGTACATTTTTTTTAAATAAAGAAAACCTCTGACTTTAATTTCTTAGAGCAGTAAATGTTCTTTCTGTACCACTGGGTCAATGACGTATAAGGGGTCTAAAAACATTTTCAAAAAGTTTTTTCAAAACTGATGGCATGCATATTTTTGAGTCGATTATTTTGTGTTTAAACAAGTTATGTTTGTTAAATAACATTTAAAAGTATTTAAATGTATTTGTAGCTTCTCTGTATAAAAACGTGTCAGGTGGCGCAACCAAGTTTTTTCTAAAATTTAAATAGTTTCCAAAAATGTGTACAAAGTCAAATCTTTGCCAAGTATATCTTAGACAGTCTTTTTCCTCTGAACATTTCATCTGTAATTTGTAACTGACTGATGCTGTAATCAGAAATAAAACCAGAGGACCATGGACTGAGTGCTCGGTGTCAGCCCAAAACAGTTCAGTATCGGATATTTTAAACCAATATCTGATTTTTTTTTTCTAGTATTGACTCTGATAACTTATACCAGTATTAGATTAGTGCATCCCTATAATTTTTAGAAGGTAATTTCAATTTTTTTGCAGTTGCACCACCTGACTTTAGCAAATCATTTCAAATTAAATGGTCTTTTATGTGGACTCTTACATTAGCTTTAGCATTTGTTAGCATGGGTAAACATTTACTTTTAAAACAAATTAAGACTTTTATAATAAAATAATATTTTTCCAATATTTACATTGGTTGTACCACCTGACACAGAAAGTTTACCTATGAGTCGGAAAAAAGCTATTTTTTCTTAGTTCTTGAAAGAGATTTTCAAACCTTTTCACTCAGCCATAAAGACTAATTGTTCTTTTGGCTGATGTTATTTCCTGTTTGCTGATACTATTCTTTATTTCAAAATAAAAGCCCTGTTCTTACGGTTGTGCCACGCTGATATTTTAAGATTACAAATTGTCGGACAAAAGTTTTTTAGTGAACTCAAAAGCTTTAAAACTATTAATATTCACAAATGACGGCTTATTTGAAAGATATTTAACATACAATTATGCCATGATGTTTTATTTTTTAATTGTTACCCTGAAAATACAATTTTCAGAAGCTTTATTAGTCTAATCATTTGCTCAGACGGTTGCACCACCTGACATTTTAGGGGTTTGAGGTGTGAAAACATAAAAAAATATTTATTATTGAAATGTGTTGAAAATGTGTTTAAACTAAACAGGTTTTGTAGAATAAAGTGATACAAGTAATGAAAAGATCAAATTATTTAAAAAAGAAATATAACACTCGGACACAAAAATATGCACGTCATGTCAATCACCCCACTACAGTTTTAAACTAAAGTTAAAGTATTCTGAATTTTAGTTCAAACCCATTTATTTTCCAAGTGAGCTCTTTGTGACTCTGATTAATCCCAAACCACTTCAGATTTTATGACTTGTTTTGTTTCTCACATTGGTGCTATACCAGTTTCCACCAGCAGAGGGCAGTGTCTGGAACAGCATTATAAACTCTCAAATATGATCATGTATCTATGTTTATAAAGTGACTGATGTCCTCTTAGTGTTTTGTAATGATGTGGGCCTATAGTTATTTATTTGTGGTCCTTTTTAGACCTTTGTGTTCAGATCAAAAGTCTTCAGCTGAAGGAAAGATAAGGTGTAAATGTGTGAAACTCTCTGTGTGTGGAGGCGGTGCTGAAGGAAAGATCGTTTCACTTTGTTATTTTTAACTTTTAGAGACAGATATTGATCTGTTTCTACTGTTTTCCCTCAGTGACTGCGTTACCATGGTTACCAAACGATTAGCCTAAAGTTAGCCTAGCAGTGAAGCCATCACTTAAAGCGGTTCTTTCTGCGATGATATGATATTATTATTATTAAAGGTGGGTTCAGTGACATTATCAGGAGTGTTTGGAAGTTCAAGACACTGATTTATTTGCCTAAATGACATTCTGAGATTGTTCTTTGCTTTGGAAAGTGACTGTTAACTGCCGTTAGCCCTGATGCTAACTGTTAGCTTCTCTGTAACTTTACTGTTGTTTCCTGTTAAATGTGTAATTATATGGACTAACACACATGTATTATTGTAGCATTTGTGTTAATAATAAGTATAAGACATAAGACTGGAGATGTACATTTGTTTAGTAACGTTATTATCAGCAGAGTTTATGGTTGTTTTTCTTTGAACCTGTTTTTCATTTGTTCAAATTAAGCAACAGTGATTTTACACAAATAACTGTAACATGACTGAAATAAGAATCTGTATGTCTTTTTTGTTTGTTTGTTTTACATTAATTCGTTCATAAACTCATTACACTTATTTTCATTTTTACATGTAAAGAGAAAATGTTTTGTTTTGTTATTTATTTGTTTTGTAATACTTTACTGTTACCAGAAGTTACTTAAATGAGTGCTTTTATTGCATTACTCTGTCACATGGGTAAATATACTGTATATATTTATGTATTCTTGTTTTATTTCCTCCTCAGCGTGTGACTCTTAAATAAAGCTGTGTTTGTGTTTTTCAGGGACCTGGGCTCAGAACAGCAGCGCTCACACAGGTAAATCCACACGTCCCGTTTCACTCTGGGTTTGTCCTGGTTTGGTCTGAACAGAGGAAAAGAGCTCAACATCAAAGCCATAACAACAGTTTACTGAGCTCCATCCAGGACACAAACATATTACTATATGGACATGCCACTCATTATTTGAAAGCTCAGAACCTCTAGTCCCTGAGCTTTAACTGATGGAGGGATTTCTGTAGAGAGAGAGTCTTTTTCCATTTATTGTGAACTTTAGTAAAAGGATCAGTCAAAGTGTGGGGCTCATTCTGCTTTCTGATTGGACAATAGGCTCAAAGTAATTTGTAACTTTGAATCAAATAAAGAAACAGATCAGTAAAGTGAGTGAAACCTCTGTTTGATTTAAAGCCACGCTGCGGAACATTTCACTCATTAAAGGGATATTTCAGGATTTCTGACATTGGGCCTAATTTCCTAGTTATCCAGAGTGTTGTTGATGTCTGGAGATATTTTTTTCTTAAATTCATGCAATTCTTATATTTGAAGAGTCTAGTGGTGCTAGGCTAGGGCAAGGCTAGTGCATTTCTATGGTATCAGTTAGCCTGCATTAAAAACAGTCTGACCCACTCCACAGTGCACCTGAGGTAAATCACTTATAACACCAGACTAACCATATAAATGTCTGTGTTAATAGAATCATTTTAACCATTTTGCATTTAAAATAACTTATATTTGAGCAGCATCAGCTTCGTGGCTGTAAGCTAACGCAGCGGCGGAGTGATCTGCGAGAAAATAGTCCCTCAAATGCGGTAATTCATGTGATACAAGGTCAGTTATATTTCAAACATTATTCTATTAACACAGACATTTATATGGTTAGTCTGGTGTTATAAGTGATTTACCTCAGGTGCACTGTGGAGTGGGTCAGACTGTTTTTAATGCAGGCTAACTGATACCATAGAAATGCTTTAGCCTTGCACTAGCCTAGCGCCACTAGACTCTTCAAATATAAGAACTGCATGAATTTAAGAAAAATCTCCAGACATCAACAACACTCTGGATAACTAGGAAATGAGGCCCAATGTCAAAAATCCTGAAATATCCCTTTAATCAGACTAAAGCACAAAGCATTTCTTTCCTCCTGAGTGTTTCCTTGGTGATGAGCCGTGTCGGGCTCATGTGTTAGGGTGTATTCAGACCTGCACTGTTTGGTCCACTTTAAACAGACCTTTTATGCAGGTGTGAAAACAACAAACCAATCCTAGTGCGGATCAAAGAACCGGACCCAGACCCACTTTTTCAGGTGGTCTTGGTCCGGTTCCAAACGGACTCTGGTGCGGTTCACTTCAGGTGTGAATATAAACCACTGTTGATCTGAAACAACTCCAGGATACATGCGCCTTTTTAACAAGCCAGACCTGGAGCAACGAGGAGACACTGCGCCTCCTGGATATTTGGGCAAATGTGCACTTAACCCAACTGCAGATGTGCACTTAACCCAACTGCAGATGTGCACTTAACCCAACTGCAGATGTGCACTTAACCCAACTGCAGATGTGCACTTAACCCAACTGCTAGAAAAGACACACAAACATGTGGTCGTGTTCAGCATGTTTAGCGAGAAAATGAAGGAGAGAGCAGTTTCCTGAACAGGCGTGTGAAAGTGAAAAAACGTCGCCAAACTTAAATGAAAATACAAAACCGCACAAAACAGCTCTTCCTCCAGCTGCTCCGGTGGAGCTGAGGTTAATGGTAAGTGGTTTAGTCTCTTATGTTTCTTTTATCATCATCGTAAGCGTCAAATATTCATTTTTATTTCATTTGTTGTGGTCATTGCTGTGCAATGGGAGCATCGATTGTCACACACGTGTATGTGTTTACAAAATATAGTTCACTTACAAAAGTACAGTCTGAATGTGAACCGCACCAAACGAAAAACACAAAGTCCACTTTTGGTCCGGAACAAACATGCGGACCAAAGGATTTTTCTGGTCTGAATACACCCTTAGTGTGAGAGTAATCAGATTACTTTTCTAAAATAGCGATAACAAAATCGAGTTCTTTTTCACCTCAGTGAGGCGTTAGTCAGGGTCGTCTCCTTCAGCCTCAGCATTTCCTGCTCAGCTTTACTGCATCAGAGGTTTAGCCATTCGTCTTATTTTGATCCTAATCCGTGGATTTAAAGTCTAGTTTATGTTTTTCTTTATTGGAGGCAAAACTCTGCAAAGACCAGTTTGTTTATCTTTACTATCAGTACCGTCACAAGGGCCTCGCGCCACTAGAGGGCCTCACACTCCTGCTGTTTGTTTGTTTTTCGAGGTGGTGGAGCCATTGTTTATCATAGTAACACTTTTAAAGCTGGTAGTCGTTACATATAGGCCTGTGTACTCTTTTATTTACAGTCAAATCCTTCATGCTTCTCCCCAGTCCCTCTGCTGCCTGTGTCAGCTCCGTCTCTGCTGGAGCCTCTCTGAGAGAGAGTTACAGACTCCAGACATAACTGAAGTTATAACTTTAAACAGGACTCCTGTGCTACGTTTGTAATGCGCTCACACACGAGAGGAAAAGGCCGACACGTATCGCCGCTCCACACGTGATCGTTTACGTTTCACACTACAAACCCAGCGTAACTTTATCTAACCATAAAACCGAACATATGAGGCGGATCTCTCTAATGTAAGAAGTGGCTGAAAGCTAGAGATGTACTGACTACATTTATGGATTAGTTTAAGTTTGTAGAGATCTAGATTTTGCGTAAACAGCAGGTTCTTCCTTGTGGACGAGCTGCAGCTGCAGATTATTCAGCTCCTTTCTCTCCCTCTCTCTCTCTCCCTCCCAGAGAGCCTACCATTCTCTTACTCTTTTCTCTTTCTATTTTAGTCTTTGCCCTTCTCTATTGTTCTCTAATGTAGAGCGGAGTATGTATATGTTACAGTGGTGTTTGCTCTGCGTTGTGTTTTACTCAAAAATCTTCTTGCGGACACAGCTTCAATTGGGAGGAGGCAAAGTCACTCAAAACTCCATTTACTGCATACGGCGACATAAAAATAACCAAAGGCCTGATCAAGTCCAGTCCCCTTGTGGTGGCTCCTCCTCCTCATGGACGCCGTCGTCTTGTCCGACCTCCTGGCGCCGGGAAATAAACACGGACACCATGTGCGTCGGCGGCGAGGTCACAGCGACTCCTGGCGGCGCAACAAGAGCAGTGCAGCCATTTTAACCACTGTCCTAATTAACCCCGTTACATATAGAGCTGGATAAACATGCAACCTTTAAAAATATAAAAATAAATAAAAAGGCTCACGGGTGAGACTCAGCTCTCATCGTTCACTGAAAAGAGCCGGCTCTTTGTATCGACACGTTCACGACCGACCCATCACTAAATTCATGGACAACAAGAGGAAAACTTAGAATGACTCTGGTCTGGGGAAAAAGTGCAGCTGGTGATGAATGACAAGTGTCCGAGCAGGGCCTGTTCACTATAATCTGTTACGTTTCTTTTAAAGGCGCTACATGTTGATGCTTCTGATTGTGACCTGTTGTGCTGAAGTCTTTTTAGTATAAAGCTCAGAGAAGTGGATTTATCGCCGTTATTCCTGCATAAACTGACATCATCCTTTTGTGAAATGGAGCTTTCAGCGTCAGAAACGATGATAAAGACCATCAATGTTTCAGTCATTCATTCAAGACTTTATGAAGGACACAAAAGCACGGTCCATAGAGTAAGAAAATAAAGAATGGTTACTTTCATTAAAAGTCGTGCAGTAACATAAGTTCGATCGTCAGAGGAACGAGGAGGCAGAACTAGTTCATTTTAAAAGTAACGCTGCCTTACAGTCGGGCGGCTCCTCCTTAGGCCTGATTGAATAATAATAAAGACATCGAGACTTTCTGGGATACTGCCTGAGGAAGGAAGGGTTGGAGTTGGTTTTCTTCTCAGGGAAAGTCAATGGAAAGTGAGACAGAAGGTACAGTGAACCAGTTTCCCCAGGAGTATCTCTGCCTGGACTGGAGCATCAACTTATTGAGATGATTTTCATTCCACGGTCGCCCACGTCATGTGTTCAGGCTCTGCCAAAGAGAGAATGGCCTACACTTGTGTTGAGCTCTACAAGTGTAAAGCTCAGTTTTATGCCTGATGTTGCTGTAATTCTCAGTCACGCTGAGTCTTCTGAGTCTCGACTCGTCAAAGGCAGTCGCTCAGAGTCGTGTCTCGTCGTGTGGGAACGACTGGACTCACGTTCCAATCGTGTAATGTGGAGCAGAAAGACTAAACCTCAGTCACAGGAACAGGTTTGATTTTTAAGCCTGATTTTGGACGTGCAGGCGAAGCGATTATTTTTTTAGATTTATTTTTAGTATTAATCATTTGGATGTTTAAAAATCTTTGTTCAAAACTGCATAGTGACGTTTCAGTTTTTACAGTGATTGCCTTTACTATTTTGGTTTGTTGATGCACCTGAAAAAAAAGTCAATATATATATTTAAAATATATTTCCATTTGACAGAACTATAAACACGTCCAGGACTGGAACCTGCAGCACTGAACTGTGTTATTCCGACAGTGATCACATGACACTGTCCTGTCAGGACCATAGTCTTTTATTACGCAGCGCTAATCAGTCGTGTTTAGTTAATTCTAACAGAGACAGAGCTGCTGCTACAGCGCAAGTTTAACCAGAGCCATTAGATGGTAATAAGATGAACATTCAAGCCCTTTTGCACTTTGTAAATAGGAAATCTAAAGCTAAATGTAACAGAAGAGTTTAGGCATTTTCTGTTTCACATCAGTCACTGAAGTGAGCTCTGATTTTGTAGAAAGTCGTGTGAACTGGATTTTGGCTCCTCCTGTTTTATGCTGAACACAGACCTGGGCTACTTTCTAAAACATGGTGGGCTACATCAGCAAAATGCTTTACAGTTACTTAAATGGAATAAAATATGCAATAAAACTAAATAGTAGCAAATAATCACATTTCTAAAAGCACTTTATTTCCCCGGCAGCACAAACCTGTAAACCGAGACGCTCACAAACAGAAGCCTGTCTTTGCTGATCTGGGGTCAGTTTTTCTCCTCCAGAGAGACTGTTGTAAACATCAGCCTCAGCTGTAACAGACTGGTCTGAAGATTCTCAGTCGTTATGTGTGAACCTCCAGTCGTTCTATAATGGCGCTAAAGTCGTTATTCACTCAATCTTTTAAGACTGAAAAAATGTTTAAGTCTGTGCTGAGCTTCAGCCAGTTTCTCAAAGCGCCACATTGTCCATTCCCGCCACACTCGGTGGTGATAAGCTACTATAGACCTTCTGTCTGTGAAGCACGAGCGCTGCATCCCATAACTATCCAGGACATCACCAGCTCGTCTCCATGGAGACGTCGATGAACACGCCTTAAATACATCAGGTCCTCTTCATGCTTCATTCTAACACAGAGTGTTAGGAGCATGTTTAAGTGTCACATAGGAATGTTCCGCAGTGTGGCTTTAATGGTCTTTAATGGAACAAAAGTCCTCTTGGTGGTAACGGCTCTTGTGTCTCTGCAGAGTGCTCTCTCAGTGAGGACGATCACAGCGACGTGGTGCTGCTTCTCGACGGATTCAACCACATCAGTCCAGACGACTTCTCCAGAGTGAGAGACTTCCTGAAGACCCTGCTCCCGATGGTCGGTCCGCTCGGTCCTGATTTGGTGCGGGTCAGTTTGGTGAAGTACGGCCGGGATCCTGAGGTCGAGTTTGACCTGGACACGTTTCATAATCTGTCCTCGATGGTCGACGCGGTGTCCCGGGTGTCTCAGAGTCCCCCGCTCCCTGGAGGCTCCTCTGAGAACGCTGTGGAGTTCATCAAGAGAAATATAACAGAAACGGATCGAGGATACAGAGAGGAAATCCCTCACATCTTAATCCTTGTCACTGACAGGAACTCCTCAGGAGTGGACACACGTTTGCTGGTGAGGCTGTGGTCTATTGGTGTGAAAGTGTTTGTGGTCGGAGTTAAAGTCACTGATGAGTTAAAGGTCCCTAAGAGCAATGACGATGACGATGCCCTAGAGGTCTTCACTGTAGAAGATTATAACAGCATTTCCAACATCTGTGAAGAACTGGCTCAGTCCATGTGTCGTTGGCTCAAAGAGAAGCTGAGTAAGTTATAAACTCAACACCATCAATGAAATCTAAACATGAAAGTAGAAAAGCGGCACAAACAGCAGAGTGAGAGTCTGGGGTCGACAGAGAAACATGACGGAAAAACGTCAATGTTAACCGTTACTTTCTGAACATAAATATAAGTCACATTATTCAGGAAAAACCTCAATGACTTTGACGTTTACAATTGTTTAGTTACATTAGTGACTAGAGACAATGGTTCAGTTCCTCTTTAACGTCAGACGACAGGTCAGAGGAGTTTCCTGAACCAAAAAAGTAAAATTGGGTTGATTTGATACTTGAGTAAATTCTTGGTCCCTGTATCTGTGGTTTGACTTAAAGCCACTGCATTAGCCTGAGAACCAGACTCCCCGCTGTAGCAGCGAGTGAGTCTGGTCACCGCAGCAAACAGGAGGCGGAGTCAGCCAATCAGCGAAGGGCGTCTGCCGTTGATGAGGTGTAATATTCACACAGGATTATGAATCTGTCCATGTGTTTTTACTCATTTACCGCCGACTGGAGACTCGCTCTTTCTCTCCGAGCCGTTCATAGTTTGTTACTGAGGGACTTCATCGTCCCGTGATGACACGGCTCGGAAACACGTGACGCAAATAAACCAATCTGATTGGACGGGCTCGTTTTGATTTTTCTGATGCCGCCAACGGGGGCGGGGCTTCCAGACTGATCCCCCTCTGTGTAAACATATAGAGAGGAATCATTCACTGCATAACATTTCACCCAATAAATAGGATCAAATACACATTTATTTAAATACTGATGTTTTATTGTTGAAAAACAGACAAACGTGTGTTTGTTGTGAGCGGCTTTAACTTTACTGGGAGCGGGACGTCTCCAGCTCGTCTCCATGGAGATGAGACTAAAGGCAGTAAAATGAGATTTAAACAGGTCAGGTTTAAATAATCCAGATCCACTCTTTGATTTCCCACTGAACAAAAGCATTTTCTGTGTTTTGTTTTAATGTTACGCAGTGCCTCAGACGGTGTGTCGTGTGTCTCAATGCCTTTAAGTAAACTGCAGTACTTACTCCACTGAGTAGAAGTAAAGTTACTTTATACTGAGTGTGTTTTTGCTGATCATAAAGTCTGTGTCCAGGTCGACAGCCTGAGTCTCTGAGGTTCACAGACGTCCAGCCCAGGAGAGCGCGAGCCTCATGGGAGTGTAAGAGCCGTCGGGTCCGGGGTTTTGTTCTGTCTGTGGATCTGGTTCATCCTGAGTCTGAGGTTCAGAGGATTGTTGTCCTGGGACATGAACGCAGCACAGAGATCCTTCACCTCCTCCCAAACACCTCCTACAGGATCACTATCATTGCAGACCAAAGCCCTGTTAACACAGAGACTGGATTTCTGACCACACCACCAGGTACAGTCCCAACACTCCTCCCTCTCCCCAGACACTTCCCTTTGAGCTTAAAGCTGTGGAGCTCTGACCGGACAGTGTTTCAGTCACATTTGTAAAACATGACTAATGTTGCATTCATGAGTCAAAGGAAGTTCTCCTGATGAACAAAGGTTCACCTCAGAGTTAAAGGTCCTGAAGGAACCGTCTGAGATGGAGCCGAGCCCGAAGCCTCACACGTTTAAAGGATACACAAAAACTAATCTGACAATGTTGTTGTGTGTCTCAGACAACAGTGTGTCGTGTGTTTCAGACGACAGTGTGTCGTGTGTTTCAGACGACAGTGTGTCGTATGTTTCAGACGACAGTGTGTCGTATGTTTCAGACGGTGTGTCGTGTGTTTCAGACGGTGTGTCGTGTGTTTCAGACGACAGTGTGTCGTGTGTTTCAAACGACAGTGTCGTGTGTTTCAGACGACAGTGTGTCGCGTGTTTCAGACAGTGTGTCGTATGTTTCAAACGTTCTTTTTCTCTCTAGACGTCAATATGACCCGCAGCGAGTCTAAAAAAAAGCAACATGGACGTGTGCGCTGATAATGAGCCGCGTCAGCGCAAATGGAGCGAAGCAAAACTATAACTTAAAGCTATAACTTAAAGCTATAACTTAAAGCGAAGCAAAGCTATAACGCACTAAACGTTTGTAATAAAGATGGCAGAGCCGCGGTCTGCGGCAGGACTGAGCCAGGACTAAACCAGGACATACACCGGTTGTAAACCCAGAGCCAAACTAAACCAGGACTAAACCAGGACAGAATAAGAAACTTGAGTGTTTAGGCAAATTGAAAAGCAAAACAGAGCAGTGACAACAAGAAAGACGTCTTTACTTTAGCGACAGACCCACAGAGGCTGAGTTTACGTGCTGTTGTTTACAACTTTACAAGCAGCTGCAGCGAGGGGAATATCAAAGTTTGTTTGTGGAAAAGTGAGCGCTCACTCTGTATTAGACATTTTTGGTACAACATCAAACATTAAAACATTAACACTACTGAGTGCATTATATAAACAGCGCTATATTTAACAGCAGCGACACCTGGTGGTAAACACTGATTATAATAGTTTTTGTAGATTATTAGTGGCAGAGTGAGCGCTCTCACTGTGTAAAGATCTTTGACGGGAAAGTGCTTTCGCTTCGTCAAGTTTATCTGAAAGAAAACCGTGTCATGATGTGGATCTGTCCTGTTTCTGCAACTCAGGAGGTAATAATAATGTCCTTTCTTTCTTTTTATCGCTGCTTAAGTGAAATTGTGCTCAAAACACGAAGCTACAGGTGACGCTGCTGCGGCCTGTGTAGCTTCTGTTGTGCTGTTTTAGGACTTTTCCCTGAACGACACTTTTTTATACACGTTATTTTATTGAATTAAAATTACATAGGTACCGAAAAAAGTACCGTTAAGGCACCGGCACCGAAAAGCAGGTATCGTTAAAGTACTGGTATCGAAAAAAACTAACGGTACCCATCCCTAGTCCGGTGTGGTTTCAAACGACAGGTGTGTGTCGGGTGTCGTGTGTTTCAACGACAGTGTGTCATGTGTTTCAGACGGTGTGTCGTGTGTTTCAGACGTGTGTCGTGTGTTTCAGACAGTGTGTCGTGTGTTTCAGACGGTGTGTCGTGTGTTTCAAACGACAGTGTGTCGTGTGTTCAGACGGGTTCGTGTGTTTCATGTGTTTTTTCAGACGGTGTGTCGTGTGTTTCAACGGTGGTCGTGTGTTTCAGACGGTGTGTCGTGTGTTTCAAACGACAGTGTGTCGTGTGTTTCAGACGGTGTGTCGTTGTTTCAGACGGTGTGTCGTGTGTTTCAGACGGTGTGTCGTGTGTTTCAGACGGTGTGTTGTGTGTTTCAGAGGTGTGTGTGTTTCAGACGGTGTGTCGTGTGTTTCAGACGACAGTGTGTTGTGTTTTCAGACGTTGTGTCGTGTGTTTCAGACGGTTTTGCGTTTCAGACAGTGTGTGTGTGTTTCAGACAGTGTGTCGTGTGTTCAGCAGTGTGTCGTGTGTTTCAGACACTGTGTCGTGTGTTTCAGACGGTGTGTCGTGTGTGTGTCGTGTGTTTCAGACGGTGTGTCGTGTGTTTCAGACGACAGTGTGTTGTGTGTTTCAGACGGTGTGTCGTGTGTTTCAAACGGTGTGTCGTGTGTTTCAGACGTGTGTCGTGTGTTTCAGACGGTGTGTTTCAGACGGTGTGTCGTGTGTTTCAACGACAGTGTGTCGTGTGTTTCAGACGGTGTGTCGTGTGTCTCAGACTGTGTGTCGTGTGTTTCAGACGGTGTGTCGTGTGTTTCAGACAGTTGTGTCGTGTGTTTCAGACGGTGTGTCGTGTGTTTCAGACGGTGTGTCGTGTGTCTCAGACGGTGTGTCGTGTGTTTCAAACGACAGTGTGTCGTGTGTTTCAGACGGTGTGTCGTGTGTTTCAGACGGTGTGTCGTGTGTCTCAGACGGTGTGTCGTGTGTCTCAGACGGTGTGTCGTGTGTCTCAGACGGTGTGTCGTGTGTTTTCAGAACGGTGTGTTTCAGACGGTGTGTCGTGTGTTTCAAACGACAGTGTGTCGTGTGTTTCAGACGGTGTGTGTCGTGTGTCTCAGACTGTGTGTCGTGTGTTTCAGACGGTGTGTCGTGTGTTTCAGACAGTGTGTCGTGTGTTTCAGACGGTGTGTCGTGTGTTTCAGACGGTGTGTCGTGTGTCTCAGACGGTGTGTCGTGTGTTTCAAACGACAGTGTGTCGTGTGTTTCAGATGGTGTGTCGTGTGTTTCAGACGGTGTGTCGTTGTGTCTCAGACGGTGGTCGTGTGTCTCAGACGGTGTGTCGTGTGTCTCAGACGGGTTGTGTCGTGTGTCTCAGACGGTGTTGGTCGTGTGTCTCAGACGGTGTGTTCGTGGTGTTCTCAGCACGGTGTGTCGTGTGTTCTCAGACGGTGTGTGTCGTGTGTCTCAGACGGTGTGTCGTGTGTTTTCAGACGGTGTGTCGTGTGTTTCAAGACGGTGTGTCGTGTGTTTCAAAGACGGTGTGTCGTGTGTTTCAGACGGTGTGTCGTGTGTTTCAGACGGTGTGTGTTGTCGATGTTGTTTCAAGACGTGTGTCGTGTGTCAGACGGTGTGTCGTGTGTTTCAGACGGTGTGTTCGTGTGTCTCAGACGGTGTGTCGTGTGTTTCAGACGGTGTGTCGTGTGTCTCAGACGGTGTGTCGTGTGTTTCAGACGGTGTGTCGTGTGTTTCAGACGGTGTGTCGTGTGTTCAGACGTGGTGTTTCAGACGGTGTGTCGTGGTTTCAGACGGTGTGTCGTGTGTTTCAGACGGTGTGTCGTGTGTTTCAGACGGTGTGTCGTGTGTCTCAGACGGTGTGTCGTGTGTTTCAGACGGTGTGTCGTGTGTTTCAGACGGTGTGTCGTGTGTTTCAGACGGTGTGTCGTGTGTTCAGACGGTGTGTCGTGTGTCAGATCCAGACGGTGTGTCGTGTGTTTCAGACGGTGTGTCGTGTGGGTTTTCAGACGTGTGTCGTGTGTTTCAGACGGTGTGTCGTGTGTTTCAGACGGTGTGTCGTGTGTCGTGTGTTCAGACGGTGTGTCGGTGTGTTTCAGACGTGTGTCGTGTGTTTCAAACGACAGTGTCGTGTGTTTCAGACGGTGTGTCGTGTGTTTCAGACGGTGTGTCGTGTGTTTCAGACGTGTGTGTGTGTCCGCGTGTGTTCAGACGGTGTGTCGTGTGTTTCAGACGGTGTGTCGTGTGTCAGACGGTGTGTCGTGTGTTCAGACGGTGTGTCGTGTGTTTCAGACGGGTGTCGTGTGTCAGGTGTGTCTGTTTCAGACGATGTGTGTCGTGTGTTTCAGACGGTGCTGTGTGCGTGTGTCTCAGACGGTGTGTCGTGTGTTTCAGACGACAGTGTGTCGTGTGTTTCAGACGGTGTGTCGTGTGTTTCAAACGACAGTGTGTCGTGTGTTTCAGACGGTGTGTCGTGTGTTTCAAACGGTGTGTCGTGTGTTTCAGACGGTTGTGTCGTGTGTTTCAGACGGTGTGTTTCAGACGGTGTGTTGTGTGTTTCAAACGACAGTGTGTCGTGTGTTTCAGACGGTTGTGTCGTGTGTTTCAGACGGTGTGTCGTGTGTCTCAGACGGTGTGTCGTGTGTCTCAGACGGGTTGTGTCGTGTGTCTCAGACGGTGTGTCGTGTGTTTCAGACGGTGTGTCGTGTGTTTCAGACGACAGTCGTGTTGTATGTTTCAGACGTTGTGTCGTGTGTTTCAGACGGTGTGTTGCGTTTCAGACAGTGTGTCGTGTGTTTCAGACGTGTGTCGTGTGTTTCAGACAGTGTGTCGTGTGTTTCAGACACTGTGTCGTGTGTTTCAGACGGTGTGTCGTGTGTTTCAAACGGTGTGTCGTGTGTTTCAGACAGTGTGTCGTGTGTTTCAGCGGTGTGTTTCAGACGGTGTGTCGTGTGTTTCAACGACAGTGTGTCGTGTGTTTCAGACGGTGTGTCGTGTGTTTCAGACGGTGTGTCGTGTGTCTCAGACGGGTTGTGTCGTGTGTCTCAGACGGTGTGTCGTGTGTTTCAGACGACAGTCGTGTTGTATGTTTTCAGACGTTGTGTCGTGTGTTTCAGACGGTGTGTTGCGTTTCAGACAGTGTGTCGTGGTGTTTCAGACAGTGTGTCGTGTGTTTCAGACACTGTGTCGTGTGTTTCAGACGTTTTGTGTCGTGTTTCAACAGTGTGTCGTGTTTCAGACAGTGTGTCGTGTGTTTCAGACGTGTTCGTGTGTTTCAGACGACAGTGTGTTGTGTGTTTCAGACGGTGTGTCGTGTGTTTCAAACAACAGTGTGTCGTGTGTTTCAACGACTGTGTGTCGTGTGTTTCAACGACAGTGTGTCGTGTGTTTCAGACGGTGTGTCGTGTGTTTCAAACGACGTGTGTCGTGTGTTTCAGACGGTGTGTCGTGTGTTTCAAACGGTGTGTCGTGTGTTTCAGACAGTGTGTCGTGTGTTTCAGACGGTGTGTTTCAGACGGTGTGTCGTGTGTTTCAAAGACAGTGTGTCGTGTGTTTCAGACGGTGTGTCGGTGTCTCAGACGGTGTGTCGTGTGTTTCAGACGGTGTGTCGTGTGTCTCAGACGGTGTGGTCGTGTGTTCTCAGACGGGTGTGTCGTGTGTCTCAGACGGTGTGTCGTTGTGTTTCAGACGGTGTGTCGTGTGTTTCAGACGGTGTGTCATGTGTTTCAGACGGTGTGTCGTGTGTTTCAAACGACAGGTGTGTCGTGTGTTTCAGACCGGTGTTGGTCAGGACGGTCGGTGTGTCAGACGGGTGTCGTGTGTTTTAGACGGCTGTGTCGTGTGTTTCAGACGGTGTGTCGTGTGTTTCACACGGTGTGTCGTGTGTTTCAAACGACAGTTGTGTCGTGTGTTTCAAACGACAGTTATCGTGTGTTTCAGACGGTGTGTCGTGTGTTTCAGACGGTGTGTCGTGTGTTTCAGACGGTGTATCGTGTGTTTCAGACGGTGTGTCGTGTGTTTCAGACGGGTGTGTCGTGTGTTTCAGACAGTGTGTCGTGTGTTTCAGACAGTGTGTCGTGTGTTTCAGACAGTGTGTCGTGTGTTTCAGACGTTGTGCACCTCAGGGCTAGTCGCTGCTCTGGTTCTGTGGAGGTGCTGATGGGCGGAGCTTGGAGCAGTGTGTGTGGGAGGGGCTTTGGTCTGACTGAAGCTGCAGTGGTCTGTGCGGAGCTGGATTGTGGCGCTGTGTCAGAGCTCCACCAGGGGGCGCTGTTCACTGAGGGTCCAGCTGTGGGCAGGTCCTTCCACTGTGACGGAGCAGAGACTTCACTGAAGGAGTGTGAGAGCTCAGAGACTCGCTGCTCAGCGGCTGCGAACCTCACCTGCTCAGGTAACTCTGTCTAAGGCCCCGCCTCCACTGCAGAGAAACTCATCCACCTTTATGTTTCACACTTCCTGTTTGGTAACTAAGTGTTTTACACTTCCTGTTTGGTAACTGTCCATGTTTGATCCAGATGAAGTGCTGAGGTCAGGTGGATACAGCTGTAATGGTCACATGGAGCTGAGACTCAGGGACGAGTGGAGACCAGTGAGGACCAGTGAGGACCCGGACTTGGATTTTGCCTCAGCGCTGTGTGAGCAGATCGGCTGTGGAGCTGCTCTTAAAGTGGAGTATGATAGGATTTACTCCGGGTCGTTCTGGTGGCTGCAGCCTGAGTGTGTGAAGCAGAGGTCTGGCCTCACAAACTGCCTGGACCTGGACCTGGACTCACACATGAACGAGACTAGAGGAGGTCTGGATCTGATCTGTTCAGGTCAGTAACACCGACAGAGAGTTAAACATCTCACCTGTTGTATCAGTCGTGTCTCAGATGGAGCCAGAATGTGTTTACAGACACAATTATTAACAATTATTACTTCACCTGTTGATTCTGCAGAAAACGCTGTTTCTCTGACCTTTGTGTGTTTTTAGACATAATGTATTTTTATAAAGAATTAACGGGAAATATTCTGCAGATGAACAACAGAACTTTGATCCTCCTCCTCCATCACACATGTGACCCTGCTCTCTCTCCACAGGGTTTATCCTACTGCCCGAGCGTCCGTCTCCTCTGAGGGGCGTATCTCTCCTCTGAAGGGGCGTATCTCTCCTCTGAGGGGGCGTATCTCTCCTTTGAGGGGGTGTATCCCTCCTCTGAGGGGGCGTATCTCTCCTCTGAGGGGCGTCCCGGGTGCAGAGGGTCCTCGTGATGTTGGGGACAAACTTCAGCGTCTCCTGCTCTTTAAACAAACCCTTTGGACCAGGACAGTTCCTCCTTCTGTCTCCAGCTGGAAACTACACCCTGCCATCTGTTAATCACTCCGCCCACTTCCTGATCCAGGACTTCAGCCCCGCCCACATCGGGAACTACACCTGTGTTTTCTGTGACACTTTCTACTATAACAGATGCATTAAGGGCACAACTGTTTACGTCACTCGTGGAGGTACAGTTTGGGTTCAGAGATTCCAGTTTGATGTTTTCATGCTTTTATTATGGAGCAGTTTGTTGCTAAATGACATTTCATTTTAATTGGAAAAAAAGACGCTACAATAATACAGTAGAATAAACATTTGACACATACACTTCCTCTCTTCTGAAATACAAACACGAGGGAGAGCCCAGACACACCGGCCGCGGGCGTGGCCACACTAAACCGAGCACCACGAAAGTCAACATGTGCCAAATGTACATGTATGAAGTATGTTGTGAAATAGAAATAGTATTTTCAGGTGGGACGGGCAAAAGCGAGTTATAATGAGCCCTGTGTAGATAAAGTCATAAACATATGGGCCGTGTAACATGATCTTTGATAGAATAATTGAATAGTATTTGTGTTTGGAATGGGAGACGCACGTGTGGGAAAATAGGATTGATTCTATTTTTCTGAACTGCGTGTGTTTGGAGCGTTGGACACGCGTGTGTCACGCACAGCTCAGTGTCGCCGCTTCAATCCACCGTCAATGGTTCTGTGTCCAAACACGTTTACACAGAGCAGGGTCATAAACACGGCTCTGACGTGATGTTTTTAACCTGACCCTGTGACTCCACCAGGAACTCACTGCCTACAATGGAATCTGGAGATATTTCATTTTTTTACACAAGACGCTGCTGCTAAGTCTGAGGGAAATAATGGAGACAGGAAGAGCAGCGCCTCCTGAGGATCCTCTCACAGTCACATGACAGAGACAGGAAGAGCAGCGCCTCCTGAGGATCCTCTCAGAGTCACATGACAGAGACAGGAAGAGCAGCGCCTCCTGAAGATCCTCTCAGAGTCACATGACAGAGACAGGAAGAGCAGCGCCTCCTGAGGATCCTCTCAGAGTCACATGACAGAGACAGGAAGAACAGCGCCTCCTGAGGATCCTCTCAGAGTCACATGACGGAGACAGGAAGAGCAGCGCCTCCTGAGGATCCTCTCGGAGTCACATGACGCTCGCGTGGATCAAGCCAATAACGGCATCATTAATATCATTGACTGGTTCCATGATCTCCCTGTACAAACTAAACCATTGTCCCTGTATAAATATGAAAGGCCTTTAGACGCTGTGACATGGCCTAAAACCTGCAGCTAAAGCACATTTCACTCTTCGTTCACTCGCTGAGCGACGTTTGGACCTTCAGTTTCCCCTGGGAGAGACTGACACACATCTGACTCACCAACCATTCATCCCTATTGTACATGTTTTTACTCATAATCATTACTAGGATTATTATTGATGTTATGTGTAATTTAGCTCGTCTGGATAGTCACCTGACTTTGGCTCTTACAGCACTGGTGCAAAACTGCACAAGGGCTTATTTTCCCTCAGAGGCTCAATCAGTGTCTGTTTTTACGACTGATTTAAAACAAATGTTTCAGATTTAAAACAAATGTTTCAGATTTAAAACAAATGTTTCAGATTTCGAGCCAGAATCAAGTCCGAGTCCTTAAAGAGTCTGATCAGTGTCTCCTGTGTTTGCAGCTCCAGACTCACCTCTGCTGATCAGAGCCACGGTCTATGTGGTCACCCTGACACTGTGGGCCATCGCCATGTTCCTCTACTACAAGGTACTAAACCAGGGCTAAAGAGGGGCTAAAGCAGGGCTAAAGAGGGGCTAAAGAGAAGCTAAACCAGGGCTAAAGAGGGGCTAAACCAGGGCTAAAGAGGGGCTAAAGAAGGGCTAAACCAGGGCTAAAGAGGGGCTAAAGAGGAGCTAAACCAGGGCTAAAGAGGGGCTAAACCGGGGCTAAAGAGGGGCTAAACAGGAGCTAAACCAGGGCTAAAGAGGACCAGGGCTAAAGAGGGGCTAAACCGGGGCTAAAGAGGGGCTAAACCAGGGCTAAAGAGGGGCTAAACCAGGGCTAAAGAGGGGCTAAAGCAGGGCTAAAGAGGGGCTAAACCAGGGCTAAAGAGGGCTAAAGGCAGGGCTAAAGAGGGGCTAAAGAGGGGCTAAGCAGGGCTAAAGAGGGGCTAAAGCAGGGCTAAAGGAGGGGTTAAAGCAGGGCTAAAGAGGGTTAACCCAGGGCTAAAGAGGGGCTAAAGCAGGGCTAAAGAGGGGCTAAACCAGGGCTAAAGAGGGGCTAAACCAGGGCTAAAGAGGGGCTAAACCAGGACTAAAGAGGGCTAAACCAGGACTAAAGAGGGGCTAAACCAGGGCTAAAGAGGGGCTAAACCAGGGCTAACTCTCGTGTGTTTTGTGACAGAGACGTGAGCGTCAGGTGAAACCGATCAGACGCACTCGCCGCAGGCCTTCAACTGAAAACAACGCTGTCCAGATGATTATTCTTTAAAAACCTTTACTTCCAATGAAAGAATTGGAGTTCATAAGATCGATGGAGCTAATGAGCCGCGGTAACTATAGTGATCATAAAACATTTTTATACAAATGATAAAGACGTTTTCTGCTTTTTCTCATGAATGACATCATGGTCAGTTTTAGTAACATTGTGCCTTTAAACTTTTATGATTCCTATTTTTTTAGAGGTGTTATAATAATGTGCTGTTTTTAAATAGTAGAAGTGTATTTTATTTCTTTTATGTACAGTATTATTGTCAGTTCTGGATGTTGTTAAGGATGCACCGATCCAATACTGGTATCAGATATCGGAGGCGAAACAGGAAAACATACGATATCAGGTATCGGCTACAAATATCCGATACTGAACCCACACTTGTTTAGTCTCTCACCGATTTAAAGGATCTGTATATAAACTATAGCATTTATATGATATTTTGTGCCTCTGCCACTATGGAGGACTCGTTTATGTGAGAAATATAAGTATTTTCTGGGGGTATTTTTCAAACCCGGGAACAAGACGCTTGGATTCAGTTAGCTCCGCCCCCTCTCTCCGCCCATGCAACATTAGCAGAAGTAGAAATATAAATATCGCAGCAATAAGTGCAGTTTCTTCACACTGCAGTTATAAGGAGTTGACATCTGTAACACGGCTTCATAAATAACATTATCCTGAACATTTAGTGTTTGATCGACTCACTGCTCCGGCTTCTCCATCTGATGTTTTTATTGTTATCAGAGTTAATCCACTTTGGTTCTGGCCGAGGTTCAAACATCCATCAGTGAAGTGACAAACATATTCTGGCTGGTTCGTCGCTGAATCTCAGAGAGAAAGATCAGACTCTTCTTTAGGGAGGGTGAATAAAGTCCTGAACCTCTGGCAGCCAAACGAGACATTATCGTCAGGTAAGAGTAAAAGAACGGGCGTGTCCAGAGTAGAAAGGAGCCTCTTCTTCACAACTTCAGCGCAAAAAGGGTGCATTTGTTTTCTCTGCAGGCGCGGACACATGCAGAAATAATGAAAAAGCCGTTTTACAAATTCAAATCAGGCCGTAAGGCATTACATTACAGACATCGGGCACTTCCTGCTTTTACAATCTGACGTAAAATGTGTAAAATGGTCAAAGCCAGTGGTTTACCAGGAGAGGGGTATTATTCATGAGGATTACTCAGACATGCCTGAATGAAGCCAAACACACTCAAACAATAGCATTACAACATGGTTAAAAGCTCCAAAAAGTGGATTTTGCGTGATATAGGACCTTTAAAAACTTTCACCGACTAAACCTCAGTGATTATGAACCTGCTGTTTGTCAATTTGAAGCTGCAGAATCCAGTCGCTGAGTTAGTTTTAAAATCCACAAACGTAATTCTGATGCCGCGGCTAGCTACAGCGTGCTAAAGCTAGTTACAGCGTGCTAAAGCTAGCTAGAGCATTCTAAAGCTAGCTACAGCGTGCTACAGCGTGCTACAGCTAACATCAGCATGCTAAAGCTAACATCAATAATCAAGGCTGGGACAGAAACTATGATTGTTTCTCCTAAAGTAATCAAATAAAATCAGCCACAGCTGGAACGGCCAAGTGTTTGTGTTTTAGTTTATGAAAAAAAACATGTTTGTAATGATCAGATCACTTTATGAGAGTTGTTTATATTAATGTAATCTAAACTGTGTGTCATAAACCCGAGGATATTTAGTGTCCAAAAGTTTTCTATTACAGTTTATGAATAAATAGCCTATAATCGATCATTGAAAGATCAGACTGTATTGATGTCACGCTGGAGAAAAGACGAGCGTTCACTTATTCACTCAGAGACACTTTTAAAGAAGCCTCTTGGTATCGGTTAATATCGGATATCGGCCAATACTCAACCCCCCCCCAGTATCGGTATCGGACGCAAACGCTGGATCGGTGCATCTCTAGCTGTTGTAAAGCGCTTTTATACATTTGATTGAAAATCTGATGGAGGAAAAAATATATATATTAACAAATGTTAAAGCCACACTGCGGAACATTCCAGATACGTCTGTAAACTAAACGACTCTAAATATAAGCGTTTGGAAGACGACCTCATGTATTTAAAGGGATGGTGCTAGGCTAGTGCTAGGCTAGTGCATGTCTATGGTAACTAGTAGCCTGCATTAAAAACAGTCTGACCCACTCCACAGTACACCAGAGGCAAATCACTTATAACACCAGACTAAACATATAAATGTCTGTTTAAATTTAACCATTTTGCATTTAAAAGAACTTATATTTGAGCTACGCAGCGGCGGAGTGATCTGCCCGGTTACCGGATCTACAGTCGTTTGTTTACCTGCGGCCGCATTACTACACGTGGAATTCACAAAGGAGCTTTCTACAAATCAGATATGGCAACGTTTGGACGACGAGCCCATGAATTTGAAGAGGTTTTTAATGCAGGCTACTAGACATGCACTAGCCTAGCACTAGCCTAGCGCCGCTAAACTCTTCAAATATAAGAACTGCATGAATTAAAATACAAAATATCTCCAGAAATCAACAACACTCTGGATAACGAGGAAATGAGGCCCAATGTCAAAAATCCTGAAATATCCCTTTAAGCCTTATGTTCTCTACCTGCGTCTCCATGGAGACGAGCGGGTGACGTTCCGCAGTGTGGCTTTAAAGAGATCTTAAAAACGGGCTGATGATGTCACGGTACAGTCTGTCTCTGACTTCTCTGAACCGCTTTGTTTTCATGTTTTTATATTTTTACATGTTATTATTTTGTACATTTACGTTAAAGAGCGAGTTTGATGCTTTTTCCAGATGTTTGTTCATAATCTCCGACACGTCTTTATCGCTCTCTTACCACAATATGGATGAAAAACAGCTGAAAACATAGAAACAAAAAGGAGAAGCGGTGTTCCATCCTAACGTATGTGGACGGTTAGCGAGTCCAGTCCGTTAGCTCTATGTATTTTTCCTATAGCCGTTAGCATTAGCATCAAACACCGCTAATTATGAAGGATCCAGATCTCGCCAATATTGAGGTGAGAAATCATGGATGAATATACTGAGATGATACTTTAGATACAGATTAGCGTTTATAAAAGTGTCCTCTGATTGTTCATATTAAAAACCGAAATTGTTAAAACCCAAATGTTTTAAAGTCCAATAATCCAACATTACATCGGTTCTGAGAGCGTTTCTGTTGTAAATATTGATGTAAATGTAAATAAACTGAGATTTTAAAAAGCGCTTCTTTTATTTCTTTGTCTCTGATTCGGCCCGAGCGGCAAAAAAAAATGTACTCTTTACTCTAAAGTTACTCTGGCCTTTAGGCTGTGACCTTATAGATTTGGGTAAAGCTGAACTGAAGCAAATGCACTCGGTTAAGGCGGGGGTTAAGAGGTTAAATCTGGAGGCTCCTGGAGGATAAAGAGCTGCAAGACACTTTTAAAAAACATCTTTAAAAACATGTTTCCAGATGATTTGTGAAGAAACCAATAGTAACGTTTTGTTTATATGAGACGGTTTTTACACAACACAATAATACACAATACAATTACACTATAACACAATACACAATAACCACCAAAGCAACAAGCTGCTCCGACAGTAAAGATCATGATGCTCTAAAGCACATTTTTACTTTTGAAAAGAAGAATTTCCCACTTTCTTCAGTTTGAATGTTTGTAAAAGTTAAATGAAATATGCAGATTTGTTGCATTAAAAATATAGATTTGGGCATTAAACTTGACTTGTTGATATTTCTCTTTAAAAAACATTTCTGGGAGTATTTAAAGTCTTTCTCCAAAAATAATTCCCATCCTCCTCTGTCCGCGGATTCTTTCACATAAAGTTATGGTTTATTCAAAGAAGACGAGGGGTTTAAAAAAGCTGGGTTTGTGTGAAGTGGATTTAATTTTGCTTTAAAAACATTGAAAACGTCACAAAATGAGCTGAAAGTTCAGAACGAGCGACTTGGATCAAAAGTAACTGGTTAGTTCGCTCGTTACTCCTCTGGAAAAGTAGCTTGTTACTTTATTATGAACGTGTTAGAGACTCATGTGTTACCAATAATAAACATCTATATTTAGCTTTCATTTATCCATCATTTTCATCCCATGATCGCCAAAAAAGCAGCTCGTGCAAACAGAGCGATAGCAGTAACTGTATTCAATCATAGCACATTCACTTCTGAGCTTTATTTATATGTGACAAATGACGAAAGGTGAAAAAAGAGCGTCTGTAAAGGAGCGCTGACGCTTTACAAAGTGCGTTGAATTGGTAATACTAAACACACAACAGACTCACAAACTTGTAGAGCTTTCCTTGTAGAGCTTTCCTCAGCCACATAAAGCCGTGAGTTTGTTGTTTGCGTTGGAAGGGCCGATGTTGTTGTTCGGGAGGCGAGGGCTAGCTTCATTAGCTTCATTAGCTTCATTAGCTTCATTAGCTTCATTAGCCTTTTCCTCTTTAGCTTCGCCGCCAGCGCAGTATTGTCCTTTTGTCCAGTGACTTCAGAATAATGTAAGTTCCTCCACAATGAGAACGCGCTCGGGGAACACTCTGCCATGTTGCTGAGTTGATCAAAGTGTGCTCTACAAATAAACTGGCCTTGCCTACTTTATTAGCTGCAAATGCAAAACTAAGGCGCTACTTTACTCGTTACTCGGAAAACGTAATCTGAGTACTCGAGTAGTGCGTTACCCCCGACACTGGTCATGACGCAGCGTAGAAACATCTCCAAAGCAGAGTGAGCTGAGAGGGAGAGACTCAGGAGAGAAGAGCAGGAGGTGAGTCCGAGGTCAGTCCCGGTTTAGCGTCAGGTTTAGCTTTGGTTTAATCCTGAGTCGGACCTGGTTTGGAGGTGATCTGACCCCATTTAGCTGAACCAGGGGTGTCCAAACCTTTTTCATGGAGGGCCAAATACTGAAGCGAACACGGGGTGAAGGGTCAGTGCCACCTGCTGTACTTAGCAGAGGTTGAACCCGTGACCCACACCTTTACTTATGCTTAAAACCTCAGGGGCAGCTCTGTCTCACAATGAAATGTTAGTTGTCGGGATAGAATTGTGAGGAATTATTTGTCATTGTATTTTGTACAACAAAATTGCACATACCAGATGTAGAATGAGTCCTCTGTGCGCTGTCACTGTAGGCCAACCTGAGCAGCATGTTTTTAGAGGGGGGGGACTGTAGGACCCGGAGGAAACCTGGCTGGCTGCAGTGCTTCTCTGATAGGGTGTAGGACCTCCTGGGTTGTCCCGGTTTCAGAGCGTGGTGTCCCGCACTGGTCAGCTCCTCCACCTCCTCCCTGGCCCATTTTTCACCTGAGGGTCACAATATTTCTTTTTAATGTAAGAGTAAAATATAATAGAAATGGCACGGCATAGCCACGCCATGAAAACAGATCAACTTGCATCAAGTTATTCAATTTTCCGATCCTGTAAACACACCTGTGACTCCTAGCTTTTCTTTCACTGGTGCCGCTCTTTTTCTGTACATTCACAGTGCAGATACAACTGATTCTCATGACCAAATATACAAAATGAAAAAGTGGATCAAAATAAGAATTGCATAATAATCTTACATCTCCCTGTTTCTGGTGTATTTTAACAGGTGCCCACAGTGGTGTGAGTAAAGTTACAAATACAATTGGTTCAGGAGGCACACCCTTGATTCAATTCACTGTCATCTGATATGAAAAATGTAATTTTAACTAGAACAAAAATCAACACTCAGGCTTATAGATACGATGTAGAAAGGTGTAGCCTGTGTTTTATATTCACATTACATTTAATGTTCAGTTCAGTTTTTTTTAGCAGGCCTATAAGACTGCTACAATTATTCAAATGTGTCTAAAAACGTTAAGAAGCTCCTATAATCGACACTGTTTTAAAAGAAGTAACTGTAAAGCACAGACATTTAACCAAACCAACGCTAACTTTATTTGCGCATAATCGCTGATGCTGTACAAGTTCATCCATATTATTAACTTGCATAACGAGACAAACATAGACGGTGTTGTGCTCGAAGTTGTACCTGCATCTCTCTGACCGCTGTGCCCTCCGGACTTTAGCGCACATAACGTTAGCTCAACCTGTCGCCCTTTTTCTGTCTCCATCGCGCTAATACCGCGGGTTTAGCAGCATGAGCTCCGTCTGTGTGTGCCGTCCTGTAC
This sequence comes from Neogobius melanostomus, assembly GCA_007210695.1. Classification (NCBI taxonomy): domain Eukaryota; kingdom Metazoa; phylum Chordata; class Actinopteri; order Gobiiformes; family Gobiidae; genus Neogobius; species Neogobius melanostomus. The sequence continues at coordinate 132,971 of VHKM01001121.1, read as the reverse complement.
GACTGTCTTTGTGCTTTGGAGAACGTAACCCCCGATAAACCCCGCTCTTTAGCCGGTGTTAGCTAACGGAGGAGCATTACAGTCCAGTAAATAACATACAGTGCATCCGGAAAATATTCACAGCGCTTCACTTTTTTCACATTTTGTTATGTTACAGGTATATAAGGTCCCACAGTTGACAGTGCATGTCAGAGCACGAACCAAGCATGAAGTCAAAGGAATTGTCTGTAGACCTCCGAAACAGGATTGTCTCGAGGCACAAGTCTGGGGAAGGGTACAGAAAAATGTCTGCTGCTTTGAAGGTCCCAAAGAGCACAGTGGCCTCCATCATCCGTAAATGGAAGAAGTTTGGAACCACCAGGACTCTTTCTAGAGCTGGCCGGCCATCTAAACTGAGCGATCGGGGGAGAAGGGCCTTAGTCAGGGAGGTGACTAAGAACCCGATGGTCACTCTGTTAGAGCTCCAGCGTTCCTCTGTGGAGAGAGGAGAACCTTCCAGAAGGACAACCATCTCTGCAGCAATCCACAAATCAGGCCTGTATGGTAGAGTGGCCAGACGGAAGCCGCTCCTTAGGAAAAGGCACATGGCAGCCCGTCTGGAGTTTGCCAAAAGGCACCTGAAAGACTCTCAGACCATGAGTAAGAAAATTCTCTGGTCTGATGAGACAAAGATTGAACTCTTTGGCGTGAATGCCAGGCGTTATGCTTGGAGGAAACCAGGCACTGCTCATCACCTGGCCAATACCATCCCTACAGTGAAGCATGGTGGTGGCAGCATCATGCTGTGGGGATGTTTTTCAGCGGCAGGAACTGGGAGACTAGTCAGGATAGAGGGAAAGATGAATGCAGCAATGTATAGAGACATCCTGGATGAAAACCTGTTCCAGAGCGCTCTTGACCTCAGACTGGGGCGACGGTTCATCTTTCAGCAGGACAACGACCCTAAGCAAGATAACAAAGAAGTGGCTTCAGGACAACTCTGTGAATGTCGTTGAGTGGCCCAGCCAGAGCCCAGACTTGAATCCGATTGAACATCTCTGGAGAGATCTGAAAATGGCTGTGCACCGACGCTCCCCACCCAACTTGATGGAGCTTGAGAGGTGCTGCAAAGAGGAATGGGCAAAACTGCCCAAAGATGGGTGTGCCAAGCTTGTGGCATCATATTCAAAAAGACTTGAGGCTGTAATTGCTGCCAAAGGTGCCTCAACAAAGTATTGAAAAAAGGCTGTGAATACTTATGTACATGTGATTTTTTTTATTTTTTATTTGTAATAAATTTGCAAAAATCTCAACAACAAAAAATTTCACGTTGTCATTATCGGGTGTTATGTGTAGAATTTTGAGGGAAAAATGGATTGAATCAATTTTGGAATAAGGCTGTAACATAACAAAATGTGAAAAAAGTGAAGCGCTGTGAATACTTTCCGGATGCACTGTAGACATCACCGTTTTAAAATACATTAACCCAGCTTTAGTGAGAATGCTTTAGCAAAGTCATAACTAACCTCCCTCTTCGCTGCATAAAAGGGCAAGCCTCTGGTATCTAGCCTGCTATATCGCCTAGCATTGGCCAATTCAGACCATTCGGAGATTTAAACCAATAATAAAAGACAGTCACAGTGACTACATAGACTACACTACATTTTATAGACTCACCATTCAAAGTTGCTCCAGAACCAGAGATGTGCTGCTGAAGCTCCGTGTCTTTGTCCCGCTCCCGCCTTCCGCCTCTTTTGAATTTCTTCTTCGTGTCTGACAATGGGACTAAACAGCGCCACCTTTTGGTGGTGGCCAAAAGTATACAAACTATGGGCCAAACAGATGTTTTAGCCATTCAAATTGTTTCAGTACACTGTGTTAATGTTTTTCAGTGACACATAAATAATTAATTTAAGCTGTAGACATTTAATTTTATTTATTTATTAGAACTTAGTACTATTTTATTTAGTCTTGTTTTGGTCCTGATGTAGTCTTTTTTTAAAGTCTTCTTTTGACATAATTTGCTGAAATGGTTTAGTGAAATATCGCAATAATATCGCAATAATATCATTATTGCAATACTGCACTACCGTATCACATATCGCAAGGTACTTCAATATTGTTCAGCCTTAACGTATTCTCTAGGTCTACATAGACCTAAACACTACAGCCATACAGATAGGCACGTGAAGTACACTCTAAATGACCAACAGATTGGTCAGTTTCTTTGGTTAATCTTACCAATATCGGCTTAACCAACTAGATTGATAGTTTTTCTAACCAATCCATTTTTAGGTTGTACTTTTTGAGATACCGATTGATACTAATTAGAATAGGCTATGTAAAAGAAAAGCACAGCAGCAACACAAAAATAAGTATGTGCCAAAACCACAGACATAACAAAACACCCCTATTTTGTTTGCTGTGATTTTAGTTTGTAAATATAATTTCTACAACTTCCTACAACCAAATACTTGCACAACCTGGTTTTAAGCATGGCTCATTGATGAATTGATTTTAACCCCAGCTGTCAGCTATTTTAACCGACATGAAGATGAATTATATTTATTGTTAAATAAATGCCACTATTTGTCAATTTATAAAGTCTCTAAGTCTTATTGCATTAAGCACTTGGTCACATGCACTCACTCATGCATGTAAACAAGCCACACCGGATTGTAGCCTTGGGCTAATTTGCATCTGTCGTCCCCCATGTGCACTCTCAAACACACTCACATTCATCCTGGCCTATTGATCATCCATCATCCATCATCCATCATCATCATCATCTCCATCATCCATCATCATCATCCATCATCATCATCATCATCCATCATCATCATCATCATCATCATCATCATCATCATCATCATCATCATCATCATCATCATCATCATCATCATCATCATCATCATCCAGCCTGATGCCCATACCACCAAAAACTCGAGCTGTGGAGGATATTAAAAAAGCGCTTGACTTTCTCTCGAAGGACATTGGTGATATAAAGGATAAACAGGACAAGATTCTGAAACTTGTGGAGGAAGTGTCGGAGCTACGTGTGCGTATTGAGGAAAAAGACAAAAGGATATCCGTGTTGGAAAAAAGAGTAGAGGACCTAGAACAATATTCAAGATTGAATGATGTTATTGTGACTGGATTGAAAATCAAGCCCCGCTCATATGCACACGCTGTGGTGGCGGGCAGCGGGGGAGAGCCAAGTGAACTGGAGGTGAACTCTGCAGAAAAGCAGGTTGTGGATTTTCTCGTGTCCAACAACATACATGTGGACGCGAATATGATTGAGGCCTGTCATCCTCTCCCCACGAGGGACAACATTCAGCCAGCTGTGATCCTGAGATTTGCCAATCGAAAACACAAGATCGCACTGATGAAGCAAGGAAAAAAACTGAGAGGTACAAAAGTTTTTCTGAACGATCACCTGACTAAAAAAAATGCGGACATTGCTAAAAAAGCCACATTTTTGAGGAAACAAAACAAAATACAGAACACCTGGGTTATGAATTGTAAAATATACATTAAACTTAATGGACCACCTGAAAAAGCTAAAGTATTGGTTATAAGAGACATAGAAGAACTGAATAGGTATGAATGAATTCAGTAGTGGGTCAATGAGATAAGGGGAAAAAAATTAAATAAAAAATACAACATCTGCGTATACTTATACAATGACATCCAATCATACTTCATATACTGCTGATAGCAGTGATCTAGGATTACAGCAAAGGATCTTGGACTATGAGCTCTTAGAGCTGAAAACTTCAGAGTACACCGAACATAATGCACTATACTAGACTTGGAAGATCAGTTAGACCCAGATAACCTCTTTTTAACATCTAATGCAATTAACTGCAAATACTACACTGAGAATGAATTTAACAACTCTGTTAAATCAGAAGGGAAATTCTCAATTATCCATTTCAATAGTAGAAGCATGTACGCGAATTTCGATGCAATCAAAGAATACTTAAAACAGTTTGAGCAACTATTTAGTATCATTGCAATATCAGAGACATGGTTTAATGAGGATAAAGGCATTGTTTTTGAGTTAAATAATTGAAGAGTTCATTTGCAAAAGCAGATATCTCCGTTTTGAAATTTTTCAAAATCGTTTTGGATATTTGTTACTGTACGCGACGGATGCCACCTATGAAGCTAAAGTTGTGTGAATTTACAGTAATCAAGAACAAGTGAGTTTATATTTTTATAGCACTGAAACAAATCTGGTAATGAAAAACACTGCTGTGAAAAGAGAAATGTTGAAGCATACGTTGAGTTTTTTCAATGGCACTTATCTGTTTTTGCAAATGAACTCTTCAATTATACGTTAAACTATGTAAACAGAACCAATAAAGGGGGAGGAGGAGTTGCTATATACGTCCTCAAGAAATTTTAATTCAAAATATTAGAAAACATGACAGCATCAATAAACAACTTGCTTGAATGCTTATCAATCGAAATTATCAATGAAAAAAAGAAAAACATAATAGTTAGTTGTCTATACAGGTCACCGGGCTCATCTGTGGAAATATTTACAAATTGGGCAGAAAAAACATTCTCAGAAATAAGTAACAAGGTATTATTTATCTGCGGGGATTATAACATTGATTTGATAAATCCAAATAAACATAAGACAACTGATGAGTATATTAATAGGATGTACAGCATGAGTTTATACCCAACTATCACAAGACCTAGCAGAATAACAACGCACAGTGCTACGCTCATTGACAACATTTTCACTAATAATATGCAGTTCACAAATGTCAGCGGTCTAATGATTTGTGATATAACGGATCATCTGCCCGTATTCACGGTGTATGATGATAATGAGTTAGATCAAAATCACCTCAAAACATTTTTATAAACGCGTAAGAACTGAGGACTCAATTTACTCACTCTATAGTGACTTAATAAAACAAGATTGGAACGAGGTATATAACAAGAATGATGTAGATAGTGCTTATGATACTTTCATGGAAAATTTTAGTATAGCATACAATAAAAACTGTCCAATTAGGCAACTCAGTAAAAACACCAAAATGACAAAATGTCCGTGGCTAACCAAGGGTTTACAAAATGCTTGTAAGAAGAAAAACTCTCTATATAAACAGTTCATTAGACTAACAACAGTTGAATCTGAAAGTAGATATAAAACATATAAAAATAAACTGACCAATATATTAAGAAATACTAAGAAACTATATTATACCAATCTATTATATAATAATAAAAACAACATGAAAGGGGTATGGGGAATACTAAATACTATAATCAAAGGTAATGCAAAAATAATTAATATCCAAACTATTTCACTGACAATCATAATGACAATCATAATATGAATGATATTGTGGAAAATTTTAATAGTTTTTGTAAATGTTGGACCGGATCTGGCAGCAGAGATTCCGGAGTGTAGTAACAACGAAATGGAGTCATTGATAGACATTAATTCAAAAACGATGTTTTTGTCTGGAGTAACTGAAACAGAAATAATAGATGTCGTTAACGGGTGTAAGAACAAATCGTCTACAGACTGTTTTGATATAGATATGACACTAGTTAAACAAATTATATACAGTATAGTATCGTGAAACCATTAACCTACATATGCAACTTATCGTTTGAAACAGGAACATTTCCAAATAAAATGAAAATTGCAAAAGTTATACCTATACATAAAAATGGGAACAAACACATCTTCACTAACTACAGACCTGTCTCTCTGCTCCCCCAGTTTTCCAAAATCTTAGAGAAACTTTACAACAGTAGAATGGATAATTTCATAGATAAGCATAAACTAATTAATGAAGGTCAGTATGGGTTTCGAGCAGCAAGGTCAACTTCAATGGCCATCATCGATGCAATAGAAGAGATTACTAATAGCTTAGAGGGAAAGAAACATGCAGCTGGAATATTCATTGACTTGAAAAAAGCATTTGATACACTTAATCATTCTATATTATTAAAAAAATTAGATAGATACGGCATAAGGGGAGTGGCTTTGAGCTGGATTCAAAGCTATTTAACTGGGAGACAGCATATGTGAAGATGGGGGAGTTTACATTAGGATATTTGGACATTGGTTGTGGGGTCCCACAGGGATCTGTCTTAGGCCCAAAGTTGTTCAATTTATATATTAATGACATTTTTAACGTGTCTAAATTATTAAAATTAGTCATTTTCGCAGATGACACAAACATTTTCTATTCTAATGACAATTATAGTAATTTAGTAACTAACATAAATTGTGAACTAAGGAAATTAAAAACATGGATGGACATTAACAAATTGTCCCTCAACCTAAATAAAACAAAAGTAATGTTTTTCGGTAATTATAATGGAAAACCAGACCCAGTAATTATAGACGGTGTAGTTTTAGATACAGTATCAGAAATTAAATTCTTAGGAGTCACCATTGACAGTAAATTAAGCTGGAAACCACACATAAGACACATACAAGGTAAAGTCTCCAAAAGTATCTCAATCATTAACAAAGCAAAGTTTTTCTTAAATTACAATGCATTATTTTTATTATATGGTTCATTAGTTTTGCCATATCTAAATTACTGTGTAGAAGTTTGGGGTAATAACTATAAAAGTTCATTACACCCCCTTGTTATACTCCAAAAACGGGCAGTAAGAATTATACACAAAGTAGGATATTATGATCACACTAATATATTATTTCTGCAGTCTAAACTGTTAAAAATGCATGATTTAGTTGATTTATCTACTGCCCAACTTCTGTTTAAAGCCAACAAAGCTGTGCTACCTGCAAGGATACAAATGCTTTTTGCACGCACAGAAGGGGGATATAACCTGAGGGGGTGTGATAACTTTAAGGTTCAAGCAGTGTCTTCCACTAGGAAAAGTATGTGTGTGTCTGTATGTGGATTTAAACTCTGGAACAAATTGGGGGCAGAACTTAAACAATGTCCAAATATTCATCATTTCAAATCAAGATATAAAAAAATGGTATGGTCAAAGTACCAGAAGGAGGAAATGGGTACTTGATTGTTAATGAGTGTTACAAAGTGCTGTGTACTTTAAAGGTCAGATCAAGCTAATGATGAGGTCTATTGTTGTTGTTATACTATTGCAGTTGTTATTATTGTTATTATCATTATTGTTATTATTGTAAGAGGATATAACATTTAATTTAGTAAATAAGAAATAACTAAGTGACTATATTGTATTAGTAATATCTTACATTAACTATATGTCTTGACTGTTTTTGTTTTGCTGTTGTTTTCTTTCTTTCTTTCTTTTTTGTTGTTTTCTTTATTTTTATTAATGATAGCTATTAATAATGTATTGTGTCATATTAGTATAAGAATTGATTAGGTGGAGTAATTGTAATTGTTATTGCCATTGTTATTGCTATTGCTGTTGTGTTATTATCCGCATTATTTTATCAGCCCAGGATTAATACCTAACAATCTATATATTATTCTTAGAATCAAACTTAATCGATTCAGACAGCGGTATTGCTATTGATGCTGAAGGTAATATAAAGGAATTAAATTCTTAGAAGTAAAACTTGCACATATCCACGTACTCTGCATTCAACATAACCCATAGTACAGGGCAGACATGTGGGGGCTGCAGCTCGAGGAAAGCCTCTTCTGGCAGCAGACTCCTAAATCTTGTCTCTTTTAATGCACAGCATAGGACACCTCACGAATGATGGTCCTGTTGCTCGGGGGCTGCTCCCCTCTGGCAGCAGGTCCAGTCACAGGAAAGAAAAAGAAAAGCCCCGAATTCTTTCTAACACACATCATTAAGACTACTCTTGTTATCATGAGCATCAATCAGTCTGCGATTATTGTACCTTTCATGAATAAATGTGGAGTATGTTATGTATCATTCAATCACTTTGATCTTATATGGGCTGTAGTGATGATGGTGAATAACAGTGATACCAACATGGTAATAAAATAGGTATAGGAAACAAAATTATACACTTGTTATAAAGTGTAACATACTATGAATGTGACTTAATATAATACATTGTTGCGTCTGTAAATATGTAATTAACTTAATTGTTAATTGTTTTGTAAGATAATAAGAACTAAGCAGTGTTATTGTTGCAACCACATTATTGTTTAAGTTTATGAACAGGGGTGGGAGTCAATAAGCTTGTCTTCTTCCCACTCCTTTTCGAGCTTGAATGTAATTAATTATTTATTTTTCTTTTGTTGTGTTTTTCTGACTTTTGTGCCTGTGTCGTGTGGCTCGAAATAAAATTAAAAAATCAAATCAAATCAAAATCATCATCATCATCATCATCATGGTGTTTGTTCAAATCAAATGTCCCACATTATTTATGTCCACATGTAATTTTCATCCTTCTGTAGCTTTAGTGAGTTGACAGGCAGGAGTTTTGTTCCATAAACGAACTCGTGTCACAGCTTTAGGCTCTTTAAAGACTTGGGCTTTAGTTTGAGTCTCAGAAACATGAAATCCTCTGGTTTCCTTTAGACCGTCCAGAGCGCGTGAGGGCGCGTGGCGCAGGGTCTTTCCTTTGGGACAGAGCTGAAATATATAACAAAACAGAATAAATCATTGTATTTTAAGAAATGGCTCGATAAAAAATGTATTTTCATTGAAGATATATTTAAAAATGGGGAAGAGATTATGAAATATGGAAACTTTATAAATCATAAATTCCCTGTAACACCCCAAGAATATAATTGTGTGATTAAAAGTATTCCCACAGGAATCAAAGAGTTAATGAAAGGGCATAACAGAACCCCCAAAGACACAGATTTAGGTCAAGTTTTTTTTTTTAATGGAATCGATATTAGAGGAAAAAAATGCTCAAACATCATGTTATTGAACTGAACTACCAAAACATAATCACTTATTATAACCACTCCAATTGGAAAATAAAATTAATGGTGAATTTATTTATTATTTTAGGTAAATTCATAAAGGTCATATTCATAAAGTAAAATTTAGCGAAAACCATAGTTATCCTCTGCTTAAAATATTTTTACATGAAATTGAAATGTATATGAAATCTCTAAATAAAGGCTGGAATAAGAAGTCAATTAAAATAGTAAACGTATATAATGAACTATTCATAATCTATGTCGCAGCTTTTGTTTCATGTGTGCTGGAGATCAGGGTTAAAACAACTGATCAACTACTTGATTGTGGAAATGAGAGACAACTGTTTTGGTGGCCTATTGGTCAGTCTCTGGTAAACACAGACTAAAGGTGCGTTCAGACCAAACGTGCGTCCACGCTCCGTCAGCCTCTAGTTGGACGCCAAACATTGCCGCTTCACACTCGCGAGAAACGCCTGTTTGCTGCGCGTGAAGTTTTGCAAGCGTCATAATTAGGAGGCGTGTCATACAACTCAGGCCGAGCACAAACCGCGATGATCAACTTGTCCTCCATGCTCCAGGTCAAGGGCGCAACTACCGCAACTACCCCCCTCCCACACACATGGTTCTTTGATGGTTGTTTCTTTTTTTTTTTTAAGTAAATAAATACCCTCTGAATTGACTTTATTTGAACGAAAATGTCACTATTTCACACAATATAACATCGATATTTCCCTCTATGGAGTTTGTTATCACAAAAAAACAATCACACGCCCGATTAAGCTTCTGTTGCTTCATTAACGTAACTTTTCCTCCTCTCCCTCTCTCTCCCTCGCACAAGAGGGGAGAAAACAGCACAAGCTTCAACGCGATCTCCTCTGTAACCGTGTTTATTATTTCATTAGGACTTTTATTTCTCAAACTTGTTGCCTTATGCTCACTTTGAGCTCCTCGTGGGGGGTGGAGATGACAGTCCCTCTGCACTCCTCTCTGCCCCACTCCAGCAGTGACTTTTGTTTCGCAAAATAAGCACAACTAAAGTGACGCCCGTCCCCCAAAGAGGAATAAAAAAAAAAAACACTTCACCACCGCGAACCCGTTCATATCGTCACTGTAAAGACTCGTTCAAAAGAGCCGGATCGTTCACGACCGACACACATAGACTGTTAAAAAGAACACATCACTATTGGCGCCCCTATGAAAGGCATATATTGCGTATGCCCTTTTTGCTCCACTGCTGCAGGTAACAGGTGACGCTTGTGCTCACTATTTGAGCCCAGTCCCTGATTGGTTAACAAGGCGTAAATGAACTCACGTGTAGATTGTGATTACTTGAGTGCATGAAGCAGTGGGCGGGGCATCGCTGCTCTGTACCGCGCTGTTCTCACTGGCTTTGACGCGCGTTAATCCTCATCTGCTCACATTTGGAACGCTTCATACGCGCGGACATCTTTGCTTACATTTCGAAACGCGTCGAAGCGTCTACATAGGGTTAACATGGAAGTTGGTGGCGTGTCAGCGTTTGGTCTGTACGCACCATTATGTGGAGCAAAAATAACACGAAAAGGTTGTGCTCTAGATGGGAACCCCCTCTGAGATCAAAATAAGGGTATGCAGTCTCCTGTACAGGATACACGAATAACCGTCTGTGTTTTGTCCAAATGGTACAAAAGATAAAAAGAATGAAAAAAATAAAAAATGCTTTAAAGGTCTGTCTACTGCTTTTTCCGTTGCTCTTTGTCTCATTTATTATTATTATTTTGTGTTTTTTTTTGTTTTGTGGTCTATATTTATATTTCAATGTTATACCTTATTTTCTGTTGGCCTGTTTATCCCGCCCCCCCTCACATTATCCCCCCGTCCCCTTCCGGGTTGAGCTCCTCCCATTGGTCCCCTGAGCGCGTGACTCTCCTGCTCCTTTAAAGGCTCGCGCTCAGACTCCTCCGTTAAACCGACAGAATCTCCCGTTACGATGACGTGCGCGCTCCCGGTGACGGTCCGCCGGGGCACCCGTGCCGAACACGCATTTGATTGACAGGAGTTTCAACGAACCACAGAACAGCGCACCTGTCTCAACCTATCTCCCATAAAGTTTAAAAGACGTCAGCACATCTGTCCCTTGTGGGTTTTGTGAGAGGCGAGAGAGATAGCAGCAATGGGGATTTCTGAATAAAAATCTTGAAATGTGAAACTATAAACCCCTTCTGTCTTTATTTATGACAATATAACACATACAGATCACACACACCAAATAATAGCCTGATGAAAAGTGGATTTATTTCAAACACATTTAGATTTCATCAGAAGCACTAAATTCAAAATTATGGCACAAATGTACTTGTGGCCGTTTTAATATGTGCAAATAAAAGCTTGACTGAATAGTTTTGGAAATTTAAAATACTATGATCATTATTATTGTTATTATTATTATTAGGAGGACTAGGAGTAGTAGGAGTAGTAGTAGTATTGGCTGACCTTATGTGAGATGTATAGGTCTAATCAAATTTTATCAGCGACATTACTGAATAAAATGGTCATAGGTGCCGATTTATGTTTGAAATCAAATGACCGAACCAAAGAAAATAGACGAGTCTTGATCTGACAAACCCCATTATTAAGTCAATAATGGACCGACCATGCTCGCATGTGAGAAGAGAATCAAAGAACACTCGTGATTTACGGGTTATATCCAGGGGTGAAAGTAAGCCGGTACGGTCCGGTACTGCGTACCGTTAAAAGATTTGCCGGTGGTACGCCGTACCAGGAAGGAGAAGAGATGCGCTCTCTTACCTTACGCACAAAACTGTAGTCTGCCAATAATATTACACCGTGAGCTCAAACGCGTTGAGGGTCCGCCGCCTCTCCCTCTCGAATCTCTCTCTGCAGTTGTGGAACGCGTCACAAATGTCCTGTTTATCCATGCTTGGAAATCCTTTACCAAAACAACGGTCAATATTTCTAAAGTTTCCTAAAGTTTTGTCAAATAGCATAATAAGAACTGAGCGCTTCCTGTTGGCCTTACAAAATAAAAGCAAAAGCCTTTGTTGTGAAAGGCATGACATACACGAGGATCTAAAGATAGATGCCAATACTCCCCTATCTCCGGTTTGATTTTCTTTCAAAATCGTTTTGGATATTTGTTACTAGTCCACAGATGACACGTGTGAAAGTAAAGTTGGGAATTTAATTAAAAACAAATGCATATGTTCATGCCGTTGAAACAGATCTGGTTATGAAAACACTGCTGTGTTGGTAGTAACTGAATACATTTCACTAGCAAGGACCACGCCACAACAAAGTGCTATTAAAGAGTTTAATTAGTCAAGATAGTGTGAACTGGTGAGACTGTGGGTGGGGGCTCCGTCTCGATTATCCCAGCTCTTCGGGACCCCCCTCCAAGCAGGAGAATCAGTGCTGAAAGATAAAACAGACTTAAGGGAGGGAGGGCGGGGTCGACGGTTTCGAACAGACAGGTATGAAGCTGCCTGCTGAGTATATATAGGCTCCTGGTTAATTAGAGGCGTGGTGAGGTGAAGTGCAGGATTGGTTAGTATGCAGAGGTTAATTGATTGAGGCGTGGTCCTGCTCCTGAACCTAGTTAATCATATTAACTCCATGTATTTAGAATATTTAAAATACTCATTTTGGGTAACTGTATTCAGGTACAGTTACTGAATACAGTAATATTAAAGGAATACATCAATGTACTTGTTCATTAAATTTCAGTTTCATAATCATAACATTAAGAAGACAAAAAAGGTCAAAATGGTCGGGGAAAAGTTTAGCTCTGTCCTTTTGGGCTCTGGGCATTTGCAAAGTGCTTTTTTTGCATTCCAAGTTGGTAACAGGCATGTAACAATAGCCTAAACATCTTCTTAATCATATGCCGCATTTATGCATTAACATTATGAAAATCAACGTGAAAGTATTCTAAGTATTCAGAATACAGTACTCTGTTTGGACTAAGCAGTGGAATACGTTACTAAAGTATTCTCCCAAAACTGGCTATATTATTTATTTATATATATATATAATGACATAGTACCGGCAAGAAAAAAAAGCTACTTTCACCCCTGGTTATATCTATTGAATCATATTGTTGACAAGGCAACTTCACCCAAAGACGTGGGTGTCTTTTTTTTCTTTTCTTTTTTTAAATGTTTACGTTGATTTAAAGCATACACTGAATGAAGAATAACTGAAATAGCCAAAGGGTACAGGGCAACAACATTAACTCACACATAAGCCTACTGACAAACAAAAACAACAACGACATCGACAACAAAGAAAGCAAGAGATACAATAACAAAACAAAAACAGCCAAAGATGCGGGTGTATGCTTGAGCCCATAGCATCCACTGGTGTAGTGTTTCATCTCTCGGCTGAACCTTTGTGAATCTTGTAGTACTGAAACATTGCCTCTTGATGTCACTGTGGAGTCGGTTTCGAACTGTGTTTCGAAGCTTCGGCACAATCGCTTCAAATGCTTTGGTGTTTCATGAAGCTTCATGTTGCCCATCCCTACCAGGAAACAACACACAGTAGTGTGATCGCCCACACTGGTGAAATGTACAAATGTCATACAGCAACTTATTCTATGAGGACACTTTAGTAACTATGCAACTTAGATGTTCCTCAACCTGGAGAGTTAGTAGCCAACAGGATATTTCATCTCAATCAATGGAAATGACTTGATTTTCCATTTATGCTTTACTTTGTTTGCCTAAATGTTTCTATGTGTCCACCAAACAATGAATCTGGACAGTTTCTTTTCATATCCATATATTAGTTTACATTTTGGAGAGGAGTATAGGGAATGGTTTCAGTTCTGTTCTGTACCAAGCTCAGAGGAATCTTAAATCACCAGTTTGATGTTTTATTGCTGATGACCTGTAGTTTGACTATGGAGGCTGGATGCCCAATGCGCCGACCATCCTACAACTCCCCCACCAACCAAGAAGGAAACCGCGACTGAAGACACACTGCTGAACACTGCCTGACATCAGCACCACTGTGCATGGGCTGGCTGTTTTGTATTTACTCAGCAAGCAGTCAACAGACTTTGTATGTCACACGTTCATTGTTCTCCTTCACTCATTGAACTTTTGGCAAAGAGAGTATAATTGTAACATTTATCTTTCGTCTTAGGTCGCCCTGGGTCAGTACCCAAATGAGCGTTTCTGTGAAGAAGTTCTGTGTCGTCTGATCAAGGACTTCCAGAGAGAGCTGGAGGATATGCATGTCCATGTTCAGCAAAGAAACAAAGACCTCCCACTGCCATATTTATATTTGGACCCAAAGCAGATGGAGAACAGTGTGTCCCTCTGAGGCCGATCCAGCTGACAGACTGGGTCAAAACAACTCAAGTAGATTTGAGTTTGTTTCTTTCAATACAGGCCACTGAACAAATCAACAGCGGCTTACCAGGCTTTTCCTGACTGTGGTGTTGTCTAACTCTGTTTAATGAAATGGTTCACTACTGTCTAAATGATTTTGTTCCTCATTGAACTTGAAATAAACGCATCACAACAATATGTTTTGCAGTTTTCTTTTTTTCTTTCCCCAACAATATTGTGACATTCTCACTGGCACTGGAATAAAAGACAGTCACTGCCAAATCATAATTCAAAAGCTTTTATCATATCACAAATCCATTCATTATAAATACGCTTAATACAAATAGCTTTCTCACTTTCTACATACCAAAAGAAAATGACAGTCATAGTAGTGTCTAGAGCAGGGGTGCCCAAAGTGCAGCTCCGGGGAAATGCGGCCCTCAGACCCATTTTTGGTGGCCATCAGGCTTCTTGTTGAATTGCCACACATCGCGAGAGATTGGACTTTTTATGTCAAGTTCCATCATTCTTCACAATTATACCTAGAACACTGATTTTATTGAGGGAAGGTGTTGGTTTTAAGGTTCCAAGCTGAAATAAAGGTGCAGGAGCACGTGTTAAAACCTGCTAAACACAGTCAATTGAAGTTTTCACCGAATTGACCACTGATTTGTGGTCCTCCACAATCCTCAATGAAAAAAAAAAAGACCTACACCCCAGGTCTAGAGCTACGTGTAAGTTTAGTTTATTTGAGCAACATGAAAATCTGCATACAGGTAGTATACAAATAATTTACAGAAGTATTCAAAACATCAGAAGTATTAGTGCAGTGCAGCTCAAAGGGAGTAGAAAGGAGTTAATGATAACTTATAAGGCCCTACTCCTCAAAAAATGGCATGAGCTACTTATGCTTTGCAGATATGGGACTTAAGATAAGATAATCCTTTATTGATCTCATAATGGAGAAATTCACTTGTTACATTTGGCTTTCAACAAAAACACTCAGAGTGTCCAAAATAGACAGGAAACAGTTAAATTGGGTGTCTACCCCTTATTCCGACAAACCTCCATTTAGACAGCCCTCCAAACCGAAACCCCGTCAATCCAACAACCCTCCATTGCGACGTCCCCCTAATTATTAATAATAATTAATATTTAGCTTGTGTGTCGGAATGGCAGGACCTGGCACAAAAGGTAAAGTGTCTCCGACAAAGGGGTAAAAAAAAATGTTGGGAGTGCCGGGACGTTTGATAAAAAATGGAAATGCCGAAATGGCAATGTGTAAATGGCAAATGGTAAATCTTATGTACAATGAGTAAAAACAAGAAGCTTAAAGGTGCAAAATATAAACAATTAAAGCCGCAAGCGGCGATAAAGGCCCTCGCCCCTGGCACACCCAACATGGTTTCTTGTGCCAGTTAACTCCGGCCCACTCTCGCCTGAGGCTTCGTCACACCCCGGTCTCACTCTTGCCCCAGGTCGCTCCGGTGCCGGCCCACTCTTGCGTCAGCCTCAAGGCCCCCGGCCTCACGCTCGCCTCAGCTGTGCTTTTCACTCGTTCTATAGTTGAAATACTTTCTAAGGCCAGTGAACTGCAATACTCGGGAGAAGCCACCAGGCAAAACAGCATCTGGACAGATGTGCCAAATTCCATGGAAGTCCTTTCCACATACTTCTATTTGTCGGCACCGAACCCGTGGGTGCTGCAGGCTGGAGCACCCACTCAGATCTTTGGGCACCCAGGCGAATTTGCCTTGATTACAAAATGATTCAATGAATATTGCCAAATCTGTAAAGCCGCTACTCGGTGTTCAGCAAATACACGAGCAGGGGGCGGTACCTAATATACAGTACATGTATGTGTACTTCGCACCACCCATTTAGCTACATAGGTACGTGAGAATTATAAAGGATATTATGCAGTCTAGGACATTTAGCCTTGCCACGCCCAGATCTTAGAAAATATCATACACATGTAATATATTTTTGGTTTGTTTTATTGTGTAGAATATACCTGCAATGTTTCATATAAATCGTCCAAACTAAAAATTTTCAAAGTATAAAAGGTGGCGCTGTACTGTGGTGAAGTTGGTCTAAAGATGAGTGTGTTCTGTTCAGCTTGGGGTGGTGCATTAGTGACACGAGTGTGAGCTCAATGTTTCAATGCATGTTCAATTTATCACAATGATAATGTGCCATTTTTGAGACATTACCTTGGCCACGCCCACATCTTACAAAATATGACATGACTGTAAAGTATTTTTTGGTTTGAGTAAGTGTTTAGAACATACTGGCAACGTTGGATTATAAAAAATCTAAACTGCAGTTTTCAAGGTATAGCTAGGGGGCGCTATCCTGGGAGCAGCCTATATGTTAATAACTGCGTTCTGTTCAGTTTCGGGTGGTGCATTACTGACTTGAATATGAGCTCTGTCGGCTTCTTCCTGTGAGCGTAAGCTGTCTTCGAAAATACACGAAATCTACGCATTCTTCGCCGCGGCGTTATGAGGAGACGGTGTAACAGTTTTACAAACCGTGGCCAAATCTTGAATTTCAATATGTGTAGACGCACTGTGCCAAATGTGATCTTATTCCGATGAAAAACCAGGGACTAGTTCGTTTGATATTTTCTAAGATCTGGGCGTGGCATGGCTAAATGTCCTAGACTGCATAATATCCTTTATAATTCTCACGTACCTTGTCAGATTGAGTTGGAAATTTAATCACTTATGAACTGGGGGAGCCCGACACTCTACCTGTGTAGCTAAATGGGTGGTGCGAAGTACACGTACATGTATATTAGGTACCGCCCCCTGCTCGTGTATTTGCTGAACACTGAGTAGCGGCTTTACAGATTTGGCGATATTCATTGAATCATTTTGTAATCAAGGCAAATTCGCCTGGGTGCCCAAAGATCTGAGTGGGTGCTCCAGCCTGCAGCAACGAAGCCTCAGGCGAGAGTGGGCCGGATGTTAAGGGGGGACTGCACCAGGTGCGAGAGCTGAACCCCTAATATTTATCCATAAATATTCCACTGTCTCTTGAATTTTATTCCCCGAGTTGTAGATGTAGTCACTCATTCTGCTGCTGCTCTGGACAACGGGCTCACTCTCTCTGCACACTGCAGCGAGTAGGCAACTTTGCACTTGACTATATAGTCATTACAGTGGTTCCAAACCTGCGGGACGCCTGGGATTGCAGAGGCTCAAAGCTTTGTCTGGTCAAAGGGTCAGGTCATGAGTAAAAATCATCAAATATGACTGAGAAAGGAGTACGGATGCATAAAACACTCCAATTGCAGTTTGTTTGAAATTATTTTTAGCATTCATTGTTTTATACATTTGTAGTGGCCATACTTTTTGGAATGGGGGGACGCAGCCCGACTACAGCATGTGCTAATCTCAGAACATCAAATGTGGAGACTAGCTGTAAATACATAATAGTCTAAGCTCGGGACAATAGAGGCGCTGCCTGGAGGGGGAGGGAACGGGAGCTCGCGAACTACTGCGCGGACCCACGTGGCCCCGCTGCGTCCTGTGAGTCAGGTGGAACCTCCAGCTCGGTGCTGGGTCTGTGGATACCGGGGGCGCCGTGGTCGGTCACAGCGGATGGAGGCGGCAGAGCTTGCGCAGTGGGCGGCGGACCGCGCGGACGTGGCCGTATCACTCGCGGTGCTCGTAGGGCTCGTGCTGCTCGGTGAGGGGGTACGGAGGATACTGGGCAGGGTCCTCGCGCACAGCGGGCTGGAGGCGCACGCAGCGGAGCTCATGTCCACTCTGCAGCTGTGCTGCTGCACGCACGAGCTGCGCGTCTTGTCGGACGTGGGCAGGATCGAGCGTCGCCTCGCGCACACACTTACGTACGTGGCGGCGGTGGTGCACGCACTCACGTTCAGAGGCGCCATCGGGAACCCCGCGTGTACGCTCGTGCACGTGTATCGCCGTAGGCTCGTACTCGGTGCCGCGCTCCGGTTGATCGTCTGTCAGTTCGCGGCTGCCGCAGCTGCGCGCACCATCATGCGCTTCGCGTGGAGTCTGGGTTTGTCCGGTATGCACGTGCATCACCAGGCTCGCGGTTTCCAGTGCACGAGCCCCATCCACGCGCCGCTCACCGCCACCGCAGTCGAATTGGTGTGCGCGTTCGCCGTGCAGACGGCTATGACGCACACGCGCAATGTGGAGGACAAATACCGCGTGCACGCTGTGGCAGCAGTCATCACCACCGCCGTGTACGCAGGTACGGTCTGCCGCGGAGGGAGGGTCCAGGCCGTGTTGTAATAATTGTTTGTGTGTGTTTGTGCGCGCGCGCAGGAGGCCCGAGCACAGGAGCCGTGTTTAACCCCGCCCTCGCCTTCTCCACTCAGTTCCGCTGCAGCGGGCCCTCTCTGGCGGAGTACTGCCTGGTGTATTGGCTGGGCCCCATGCTAGGTGAGGCCCCTGGGGTGATGTGCACGTGTGCATATGTGTGTCTGTCTAACCACTGTGTTCTGCTGCAGGGATGCTGGGCTCCGTGCTGCTCTCTGATTGGGTGGAGGGTCAGAAGCCCGTGCCGTGGAGGTGAGGAGGAGACTGCTGTGGTTTGGAGTCCACTCTGGGGCCAATGGTCTGGGCTCCAGCGACAGGAGTGAGGGTCCGTTACAAGGACACTCGTGATGTAGACTGTGCAGGAGCTGTCCAGGGGACACAGGGGCCACATCATCTGCTCATTATCACATTAGGTGGTGCTAGTTTTTATTTTATTTATTTGTTTAAATAGGTGCAGTACATATTAATGAACAAATAAAATATGTAATTTTAGCCATAGGCTAATTTCCACCTCTTGTCCCTAGACAGACTGAACATTTAACAATGAGACACATCAAAGTCACAAAGCAATACAGGAAACAGGACAAGGAACAATGGGACCACAAGATACACTGACATATGCTTTTCCAGATGCTCAAAGTTGTTTTACAATTTCGTACATTATTCATTCATACCATACTCTGTGATGGTAATGTTGCCACAGCTGCCTTGGGGCAGACTGATGGAAGCAAACCCCTCACACACGTTGCATTCCCCACAGACTGGTGAAGTGATTGATTGATTGATTTTTTTTATTTCGAGCTACACAACACACAACACAGGCACAAAAGCCAGAAAAAATATAATAAAAGAAAAAAATAATTAACATTCTAGCTCGAAAAGGAGTGTGAAGAAGACAAGCTTATTGACTCCCACCCCTGTTCATAAACTTAAATAATAATGTGGTTGCAACAATAACACTGTTTAGTTCTTAGTATCTTACAAAACAATTAAGTTGGTTACATATTTACAGATTAAGTCAACATTCATAGTATGTTACACTTTATAACAAGTTTATAATTTTGTTTCCTATACCCATTTTATTACCATGTTGGTATTACTGTTGGTATGCTTAAGTGCTGTTAAGGTAATACAAAAGTGCAGAAGAAACAGTTAGTGCCACATCAAATTATCAGAGGATTAAAAAACTGTGAACATAAAAAAAAGAACAAAAAAGAGGGATTCTGGAGCATATGTAATTTGAAAATATGGAACATTTTTTGCCTAAATAACGTGATTTTGACGTCTTTGCAAAGGCACCGTTTTGCGACCTTGATAACATATAGTTGTATATATAGATTCCATGTAGCTGCTGACTTTCTCAGGGCCTCGGGGACAGACACTCAAGAGTCATCTTGTTGTTTTGGCTCATATGTTATACTGTGACATGCCAAGTAGAACATCGTTTTTGCCAAATACTAACAGGCAGTAATCACTTATTGGTTCTTTTTGTTGATGGTCAGATTTATCAAATACTGACATAGTAGATAATACCTTCATTTAATGCCAGACAAAACTTAAGAGATTTTCTGCTTTAAGCAAGGCTTATCCATGGTTACTATCGCTGACACTGTACTCGAGCACAAAAATATAGAAGATTTTTATTGAACTGATCAAAAGTGATCAAATTGCATTTGTACTCACTGCAGAAACATCTTAGATATGGACAGGGGAAAGCCTGCTGATCTAGGAAATCCAATTGAGTTTTCAGCTCCCACTTTCCAGTCCTGACAGCAGCCCATGCAGTCTTTGCATGATTGCTACAGGACTAATCTTGGACAAGAGGGTTTGGTGGCGAAATCAAGTTATAAATGTCTAAGCAATGCCTAAGTCAGTCAGAATCGCAGGCACTGTAGGCAGGGGATTGGCAAAGGGATTCCACATCCACAACCTGATGGCATTTCTGATCAGAGGAAGAGTCTTCAAGATGCCATGCTTTAAGATCCAAAGGGTGAACAAATGGCTGCTCCTGCTCTTATTAGGCAAAAGGTAGATGCTTACCCAGTCAGCTTGCCACCACATCCCCACGCCTGCATGACATGCAGTGAACATTTCGAGGTCCATATCAGGTGGTTTGCTGAGGCCTTCTTGGAACTGGGCTTGAGTGTCTTTGTGCCTGTACCTCTAAACGTCTCCAATTAAAGGACTGGGATATTAGTCCGTGCAGGCCTTAGAGACACTGCACTCAGACTTTGGCAGCAGCTACAAAAGGGGACTATACCAGTCAACTCCACAGGTGTGTTGTATGGCATCAGTAACATTTATGCATCAACATGTTTGTCTTGTTTTTTTTCATCTGGTCCTTGTCAGAATTTTCATTTGTTTAATTATCAGAATTGCTTCAATAAAAATAAAACACCTGTATGATATGGAAATCCTCTGAATTAAATCCAGTCAAAAACACTCAGCAACCCTCAAAACACTTGCTCTCATGCCTCCAATGCCATTTTGGGGAAAAATATGTATAATTTGAAATGGTAATTTCTTGAGAATACCTCTGTTTTTTTAATCCTCAGATACTGTAGCCTGGTGAGACCAGAATGATTCCCCTCTATATTTGTATATACAAAGGGGGATCTGTCTGGAGCACCCGCCCAGTTGGCGGCATCAGAAAAATCAAAACAAACCCATGCAATCAGATTTGTTTATTTGCGTCACTCACTCAATAACAGTGCACAAGAGAGAGAGAGCGTGTCTCCAATCGGCGGTAAATGACCAAAAACACATGGATACTAGGTGAGTTTATATTAACGCAACAACGCCGCAGCAACGGCAGACGCCCACCCTTCGCTGATTGGTTTACTCCGCTTCCTGTTTGCTTGCGTATGACCAGACTCACTCGCTGGTACAGCAATACAGATACTGCAGTTTCTTCTGCACCTTCTCATTACCTTTGCAAACCTGTGTGGTGTTCTCTGGCAGTCTCCAGGCTTAGGGATTGGGCAGAGCAAAAGCGGCATGTGTAGCACATCTGCTTTTTACTTTCCAAAACTCTATTAATTGTTTCTCCCTGGACATTATTAGTGTGATGTACTTTCTGTACAGATGTTTGCACGGCATGACCCCAAAAAAGCTGCTGCTGCCACTTGTGTGTGCCACTGGTTTACCCAACCTCTGCACAATGTTTAAGAAAATAAAAATCTTACAAACATATCCTACAAAACAAGTGCTCTTTATTCAAACTTCCATACAAACTCAAACAGATTTGATTTCAGCTGACTAAACTGGTCATCAGGTACAAAACATTCACGCAGACAAAGCAAGGAGCAGGAGCATGAGGAAACCAGGACTTCCAGCAGTACCCTGTGGCCCTTCAGCTCACACCTGACCGAAAAACACAAACAGATGATGAGTGAGGAGTAATAACAGGGCTCAAGCAGAAGCCGTCACATGGAGAGGAGACTTTGAAATCTCAACCCATTTGTCTGCACTAAACACACACAGCTGAATATTTGTACACTTAAAGGCCAAAGTTCTTCTTCTACTACAGAGCAATGGTATTTTACTACTATTGAAACGATGAGCAATGGGCTGAACCAACACCCACATGTAGTACTTGAATGCTTTTGAAAGCCCTGTGAAAAGCCTGTACAGTGATGTCTGGAGGAGGGGAACGTGAAGTGTAGTTCTCACCAGGACGAGCCTCTCAGTGATCCACGTCTGCGTCCTCAAACTGACCCGCCTCTGCTGCCGCCTCCACCTCCATACCATCTGTAACACAGC
The DNA here is from genome assembly GCA_007210695.1 of Neogobius melanostomus. Lineage (NCBI taxonomy): Eukaryota > Metazoa > Chordata > Actinopteri > Gobiiformes > Gobiidae > Neogobius > Neogobius melanostomus. The sequence continues at coordinate 110,738 of VHKM01001121.1, read as the reverse complement.
AGCCCGTCATACACATCTGCCCCGCTCCTGCCCCACTCCTGCCCCACTCCTGCCCCACTCCTGCCCCACTCCTGCCCCGCTCCTGCCCCGCTCCTGCCCCGCTCCTGCCCCGCTCCTGCCCCGCTCCTGCCCCGCTCCTGCCCCGCTCCTGCCCCACTCCTGCCCCGCTCCTGCCCCGCTCCTGCCCCGCTCCTGCCCCGCTCCTGCCCCACTCCTGCCCCGCTCCTGCCCCACTCCTGCCCCACTCCTGCCCCGCTCCTGCCCCGCTCCTGCCCCGCTCCTGCCCGCTCCTGCCCCGCTCCTGCCCCGCTCCTGCCCGCTCCTGCCCCGCTCCTGACCTTCTAACTGTGCGGTAGACTCCTCGGTACGGACCCCTGCCATGTGGTACTGCTCGGAGACGGACTGCGCCAACATGCCCTCCAGCCGCTCCAGCGTGGCCTGGCCCTCAGCCGTCAGCGCCGACAGTCCCTCCTCACAGGTGTAGAAGGAGGGCACATCTCCCTGCCCCTGCTCTGGAGGTGGGGACAACATGGAAGGTTATGACAAGACATGTGGGGGGAGAGCACAGAGACACTTGGACAGTAGGGGGCGCTGAAGACTCACCTGCCTCTGGATCCGCATAGCACACAGGCCCGGAAAAAGAAGCACAGGACACAAACATGAGCTCGCAGAGTTATTTATGATATGCAACAGTTAACTGCTGCTTTTGCTGAAAATGTGCCTTTGTCCTTATTCATGTAACTGGACTCTGCCCTGTCCTGTCCCACCGTATCCTGCCTGCCCTGTACAGGGCAAAGGGAGCAGCAGGAAGCGCTCCAGCCTGTGTGTGGCACAGGAAACAGTTGCCTCTAATTATTAAGCATTTGTATCAATTTAAAGTACTTGTAGGCTAGTTTTCTAGCATTGCTGTGGCAGTGACCCAGAAAGGTGACCCTGCCAGCTGTGAGATGTGCTTATAAATTTGTCCGGATGCTATAAATAGAAAGTGAGTGGCCCCCGATTACAACCTACGACCTTCTCATCAGGCGAGTAGAATCTGAATAACCTATGGCTTCAGCTTCTCACTAAATGGTTTTAACATCACTGCTCTCATGGTGTTGCAGACGGCGCCAAATGTAATGAGGCCGACAAAGGTTTTAGATGTCCCTCTTTTGTGAAATGCTCAGGAACAGAAAGAGCCTCGATGCGAGAAACAGCAACAACAGCAACGTCAAATTTAAAGTGAAATTACAATCTCATTCCTCCACGTTAGATCTGGTAAATATTTATCTCAAAGTAGCCTTTTACTCCATCACAATTTAAATATGAACAATATTTTTTCTGAATTGTTAACCTTAAAGCAGTACTAAAGTAACGTGTTTACCTTAATAAATCCTTTCCGTAGTCCCTCTGGGGGTAATACAAGTGTTAGTGGGATGATTGGAGGGTCTTTCATCTCCCCCTGGTGTCTCTGGCCAGAAAACCATGCTTGCAACTTGACTGCCACCGGGGCGGAGCAAGCAATACACACTAATAGAATCACGGAGAAGAAGCTCACAGGCTAACGGGCAAAGCTAACTGTGGGCTAGCGCCACTTAAACAGTATTTACAGCCAAGTTTGAGTGAAAAAATTATTTCCATTGTATAACTGGATGTACAACACCTCTCTCTCCCTTCACCTTTTCTGTCAGCGTAGTATTTACTCTCAAAGACATTTAATAAGTTAAAAAATCGTAACTTGCTAAGACACCTGCAGTTGCGCTTATGGCCTCTAGGGGCAAGAGTTACTTAGTACTGCTTTAAAAAGGACAGAAAAAAATAAAGTGCATTTGAAAACCTTGGAAAAGCGGCCAGCCGTACGCGCCTGTGCATGCCCGCTCACTCACCGGCCTCCTCCACGTCGTACTCGTCTCCCTCAAAGTCAGAGTCCGAGTCCTGGTCCTCGGGGTCGGGGTGCAGCGCCTGGCAGTCACACATGGCGCTGAACATGGGCTCCACTGCACACAGCATTTATACCATCAGTAAAACACACACGCACAGACGCACAGACGCACAGACGCACAGACGCACAGGTACTCTTGTCAGAGGGCACAAATCGGATCTCTGTGATGGCGCGCTCCTCTTCACTGCCACTGTCCTCCTCGTCATCAGCCGGCATTTCAGATTCATTTTCTTCTGAAACACAAAGAAAATTATTATTCATCATCTCGCATTTTCAATAAACCAAATAAAACATAAGAAAGGGTCATGATGAATACTGGCATTATCATCTTGGAATAAATTATGCCCGTCCCATCAGGGAAGAACAAATCCACTGATGGAATAGCACAGTGTTGCTGAACCAAGAGTCCCAGACCTGACCGACTGCAGCAGCCCCAGGTCAGAACAGTGACATCCATCCAGGTAAGGGACACTTGGAGGTGTGTAATTTAAACTGTCATTTTCTTGCATCTTATCTTTCATTGTTTTTTTCAAATGACACCTTGTATTCTTTGGAAAAAACAGGATTTTTATTGCATTAGTTTACATTTTGGTTGTCAGATTACAACAACACTAAACAAATTATTCTTTTCAAAAAGTATAAATTGAATACATCATCATCATCATCATCATTATTATTATTGTTACTCTGTTCTCCCAGTACAGTTTTTCACCTAGCTCTTTTTAACTTTTACCAAGTTATTATTTGGGTCACTACTTTTTATATATCAACTGAACAAGAATTATTTCTAAGTAATGTAAGCTCTTACTTAGACTCTCCTCTGAACTATGAGCAGTGTCTAGTGGAGCCGAGTGTCAGGACACTAATGTGACGACAGAGCAGCGGACAGCGATGTGCTCATGGTCCTGTGGTTGATGATTTTATACATTGGTCTGAACAGATTGATTTATTCATCAATGTGTGTCCAAGACAAAGGACATGTTGATAGATTTTCGTAAATCGCCCCCTAGTGGCCCTAACGCTGTAATCCAGGGAAAACTGGTTGAAGCAGTCTTTGGATAAAGGTTATGCTTTGAAGCCAACACTGATGCGGTCTGCGAAAAATGTGCAGCAAGGTCCCTTTAAGAGGAAAATTAACTAGTTTAGGGTTTGTAATGTTTTACAGAGTTAGTTTTAACATTTTGCTGTGAGTCTTGGGTTACATCCGCAAGCAGTAAATTGGTAAGAGGTCTAAAGCCAAACCGGATATGTGTCAGCATCCGCCATGACAAGAAGCCTCTGAATAGTGCCGTCAGTGAGGGAGGTAGGAAAAGGAGCCTGTAAGTAAGTAAGCAAGCAAGTAAACTATTTGTATAGCGCTTTTCACAGACAGTCACAAAGTGCTTCACAGTAATAAAACATAATTATAAAAACAGCATATTCATTATTGCAACAATTCAAAACATAGTACAATTTGTGTCAATAATGAGTCAGCCGGATTCAACTGCTTTCTCAAACAGATGGGTTTTTAGGTGTTTTTTAAAGGAATGCATATTGTATGCTTCCTATCATAGCTACTTTAGCATAGGGACCTCTGGTGGTTCCTCACTGGCGATTAGGAGCTATGTGCCATCTCATAAGCCACTGCGCCTCCAATTCCCACCCCACCCTCGAGTGATTCTTCATGCGCAACCACCAGTGTTTCCCACACATAGACTATTCTGTGGCGCACCGCCACAGAATCACCATGCGCACATATTGAGTTTCGTATTTTGTTTTTTTAGTTTTTTTAAACACTATTTAAAACACGCATCGTATAGCACCACCGCAGCGGTCAATTTGACTGCTGGGAGGGGGGTTTAAAATGCGGCGGCCCTATAAGCCAGTGGTCCACCACCGGGCCGGGGACCGGTAATTTTCTCCTATGTCTCTTTGGCCTGTCCACACGCCAATTAGCTCGTATATACGAAACTCCTGATAGAAAGTCTCCCTACAAATCCTTTGGACTGGAGTTCATCTGGTTTTATTACAGAGTCAGCGCAGCCTCGTGCAGCTGAATGTGTTTACGCGCAGCTCCAACGTCTTTCTGTCACCAGCGCCGCTGAGCGTCTGCTCTCTCCCTTTCCCCTCAGCTCACGCTAGTTCTTCCAAAAGCGAGTTTTTGTCACAACCTTAATGCTTTCACAGGACGGAGAGCCGTATTTATCCCACTGCTGCAGCGGGAGGCGGACACAGGAGAGAAAGGCACAATCTCTCCTGTGTCCGCCTCCCGCTGCAGCGCTGCGTTCAAAGGGCTGCGCTGCACACTGTAAAAACGTGACCCATAGTCTGTGCACGTGGTCCTCTGAGCACTCCCCCATCAGCGATCACCCCCACCACACATTGCCTTCAAACCTGTGGGAAACACTGACCACTGTTGACTGAAGCGTGACCAGATGTCCCGCATTGTGCGGGACTGCACCGCATTTCCAACTCAAATCACGCATCACATGTATGTATATGTGTTTGTGTGTGCGGGTGGGGTAGGGAGGTGGGGGTTGTTGTTATTTATGTATATTTGCTGGTGGGGACTATTTTAATGATTTTTCAAGCACTGTAAAACACTTTGTGTTACATTTTGTATGAAAAGCGCTTTATAAATAAAGTTTGATTTGATTACGCAAATTGGAGCGGTGTCCCCATGTCCCCAGCTGCACAAACTTTATTTTCCTCCTCAGACGCGGAGAGCGCTCGGCAGGATCCTCTGCGTCTGTCGTTTGTCCCCTCTCGCACTCGTCTCCGCAGCAGATTGTGACAGCCAATAGCGCCGCGTTTTGACGTGTTAGGTTGTCTCTGATTGGATATTCTACTCTAAAGCCCACCTCTCACTCGCTGGTGCTCCGGTGCAGACCGATGTCTCTGCTGCAGATTCCAATGAGAACTCCGCGAGGGATCAACACCTAACTATGATGGGGGAAAACGTTCTTTCTCCGTGTTTTACAAATATGATTGGGTTATTGAACTGATGGCTGATGAATGTCTGCTTAGTTTAAAGTACAACAGTTCAGTCTGGCTTTAGAGTCAATTGTGTAGTTGTCACTGCAGTGACTTGAGCTGCTACAGAGACACGAGCTCAATGACCGCTATTAACAGTTTGATGTCTCTGTTGCAGTTAAATAAAATTCAATATTTTATACTTTGCTGCAGACTCTTACTGTAGGCTATACATTTTTTTCCTTCACTGAATTATAAGCAATTATGGCTCTGCTAATGTTTGCACAGTGGGTATTTATTATTGGGAATGTTCACCATTTATGCACTTTCATAACAAATGAAAGTGAATGATCAACTGATTGATTTATAGAGGCTAATTTAAAATAATGATAATGTTTCAATTGAATATAATTTTACGTCTTTAAAAATGTCCCTCGTTGTCCTGCTTTGTCCCTCTTAAAAATGCTTCATGTCCCACATTTGGCCGGTTATGATCTGGTCAATCTAGTTGATTGACAGGCAAACATTTAATTAAAAAAAATGTAAAAATAAGATTCTGCACAAGCTAAACTTTGAAACGTGACAAAATACATGTTAGAGTCACCACAGGATAGTCACATCTGTTTTAAAGAGCAGCTGTTTCTGCTCGTCAGCTTCAATGAACAGTTTAGGGGAGGCCGGATAAAAGGCTTAATATGCACAACTGCAGCCTCTGGAGGGTCCTACACCTTGATGTTCAGGAGACTCCAGAAGCGCCAGCAGCTTCAAATATCAGTTTGCTGCTTTGTAGCAGCTGTTCTCTTATTCTGATGTATTTGTCTGGTAGAAACCGTCCTCATTGTGCCTTTATCTGCACAAACCCATGTGTGCTCTGAATCAGCCACACATCTCTTAACAGTACGATGATTACACTTCATCTTTCATGAAATATCGAAGGTTTTCATACCTAGTCCAAGGCATTCAACTATTTCACGCTTTTCATCAGCAGAGAGATCATTTTTCTTTCCCCGATTGCTTGAAAATGGTGGTCTGATTAATAATGGTGAACGTCCTTTTTCAGTAGTTTTTCCCTTAACTGGGCTTAACCTGACAACTAATCATCACAGGCGTCTGAGATTGATATCAGTAATCCAAGTCCTGAGACACAATACCATCCATGAGTTTCATTGAAAAACTATTTTTTTTACCTTTATGGCACTCTCGCACACTGTATACCTGCAACACCCGTGTTCCTTTATTGTGAACGTTTCGGCCAGTGGCCTTCGTCAAGCAAAATGTTTTTTATGAATGAAAAGCCATCCTTAAATAGGGTGTGGCCTGCTGCATCACAGGATGCTGTCATAATGGCCTATGGCAAAACATAGGCAGCATGTATACAACATACATCCAAACACAAAAAACAAAGCCAGGATATAGTGAATAAAATATACATATGTACATATATACAATAAAAACATTTAATTTGTCCTAGGGCTGAACGATTTTGGAAAATAATCTAATTGCGATTTTTTTTCTTAAATATTGCGATTGCGATTAAATATGCGATTATTGTTGCAAGGTCCTCTTCTCATGTATTTTTCACCTAACACAAGCCATAAATCAGTCTGTTTCATAACAAACAATATTAGATTCATTTAAAGTGAAAATTGCAACAATAAAGCAAACAAAATTGTTGCCTGACCTATTCAAAATTTGTGAACATGTGGACTGCACTTCTTAAAAACTTAACAGTACAGTCTATAAATAAATGATACATTATATATATATATAGATATTTAAAAAAAAAAAAGAAGATAAAACTCACTGATCCAGTCAGTAACATCACCCATACTAAAGTGCAGGAAAAGTCTGCAAACAAACGTCTGCTTTAACTAGTTGGAAAAGTTTTAGGAAATCAAACTCCCATTTAATACAAAATAAATTATTTATTATTTCGGCCATCAAATCCCTGTCTGAGTTGCGACTCGTAGTTGCTTCAGATGGGCGTTATTGATGGACACGGAGAGGCCAGATGGAGCACACGCCAAAACACACTGGAACTGGGAGCAGCATTTTGGTTTTGGGATGTAACTTTGGACAATATGAAGAAACAGTGACGCAAGGAGACTGGGACATGAGGTGCCAAACACAGACACGTTTTACTTTCTGTGACTCGCAGCCATTTAGTGACATTTCAGCGTAAACAGCGCATTTCCTCAGCAAAATAAGACATGACACGGAGTCCTGCCTCGGATTGTAGTTTCCAACACTTTTCATACAGCGGTTTAGTGTTAATATCTAGCGTCTGTACCTACGGAGCGCATATGCGGTAGATGCAAAGGTAAATAAAGGCACATGGCACATCGCCTCCGCGCATACTTTATGGTCATGAACCGTCATTATGCTTTTGAGATAAGTTCTTTATCCACAACATTCCCATCATAAGCCTCCTAAACTGAGCCACAAACGACTCTTTACTCTTTACAAGCAGCACAGGCTCACTTACGGAGGCAGAGACGTGTGAATCCGGAGGTGAGGTAGTTTCTGTGATCATCAGAGCGTGTAGTAACAACGAGAGAATGGCGTGATTAGCGCTGAGGCTAACGGAGAAGAACGCAATAATCCTTCACGGTGGCTGCATGATAAACGCTGATATTTTCACTGTACATCCACAATCTACTGCGCACCTTAACTAGACTGAGACGTAAACAAAAGCACGCGGCGGACCTGACTTTGCTGCCATATCTCGCTGCTCCATTCACTTCCCAAATCGCGTGCCCTGCGATTACGAAATCGCGTTGTGTCATATCGCGATATAATTGCAAATGCAATTAATCGTTCAGCCCTACTATTCACTTCAGCACTCTCTTCCTTGCACACTTGGAGTTTTAAAGCTGCATCACACTGAGAAGATGTCATCTTTCCAGGAAATTAATTCTATGACAAAAAAATTGCACACTTTTGACTTTTGAATTTTCCAGTGAGGTCGCACAGAATATTTTATTTCCCGCTGTGGATCTCAATGCTCTGGAATCGTGTGATGAATTGAAAATAAAACTGGAAAGACTATCTAAAAGAAGTTCGCCTGGTTATGCATGGCTCGACGCTAAGTGAATATTGGCGTAACAAAAAGATCCCTTGTGGCTTACGCATTCAAAAGGCACCTACTGTACACTCGGCAAACATGATTAGAACTTTTTGTAGAAATGGAGTGACATCTTAAACAAATGCTCTCTCGACTTGGCCACATGATCAAGTGGCCACTTAAGCCAAAACAGTAAAAGTCGAAATAGAGACTCAAGAGAAGGCACTGAAGGAAAAGTATCACGCTACTACGTACCCAGCAATTGACAGTTCCATAAAAGACACGGTCACTAAATACAAGGAAAACCTTCTGAGTACAAAACTGAAGAAATACAAACGTGACACTGAGGATTATGTGTGAAACGAAATCTACCACTGGGACTGTCAGGAACAAGAAACACCGGCTCCGCAAGCTTCGGCCCAGCGCTCTTTACGCACGACAAGGACCACCGCGCATCGACAGAAAGCGCACCATGGCTACTATGACTCCAGCCTGGAAAGTGATTTCACTTTCGATAGCGACTCAGACATCACACCCAGCAACTCATCTTTTTTACCGCAACGAAAGAAAATGCCACAACGAGGAAGAGGAAGACCCGGAGGGGGAGGCGCTCAACAGCCGGCCGCACAACGCCCGTGGACGCGCAGCCGCCAACAGACACGGTAATCAACATATCTTCAAAACCGTTGTTGGATCATCAGAAGTCCTTACTCTCCAAGGGTTTATCATTTGTCCCAAGCAGTCCAGTAAATGCATTTGGCTTAAAGGTGGACCTTTTCAAATGTTTTAGACGCATAAAATTACGTCATTTCTTCTCTAAAACTAGTCCACCCACATACACACAGCTGTTGTTTAAAGCCAAAAGTACGTTTTGTCCCAACACATCTAATGCATCTATAAATACGTTTTGTAGACTGGTCGAACAGGACATTAAGAACTGTGTTGATAAACCCTATACTTATAATAATAAAAAGAGGAGAAGACAGCCCTAAAAGAATGAATGAATGATAAGGACATTGTGATTAAACCAGCTGATAAAGGCGGCACCATTTGTGTCCAAGACTATGAAAAATACAGGCAGGAAATTCTCTCCCAAATATCAGATACTCGCTTTTATAAAAAGCTCGATCATGACCCCACAGTGCCCTTCCAAAGACAACTATTGACATACCTTCAGGAAGCCAAGTCTCAAAAGTGGATTTCTGACCATGAATTTGAGTTCCTGCACTGTAAATATCCCATATGCCCTATAATATATACTCTTCCTAAAATGCACAAATCACTGAGCAACCCTCCAGGGCGTCCTATTGTTGCACAAAATGACTTTCTATGGTCCCCTCTGTCCTCATATGTGGACCACCACATTAAGCCATTTGTTTACAACCTGCCGTCTTACATAAGAGACTCTACGGATTTCATAGAGAAGATCTCTGACTTAAAGGACTTACCGGAAATCGCCCCGCTGTTAACATTGGACATTACAAGCCTCTATACTAACATTCCCCATGAAAGGGGTTTAGAGGCGTTAAACCACTACCTTCAGCAGGGTAGTAATTTATCAAGCCCGCCCAATCAACTTATTTTAGACCTCACTGAATTCATTATGAAATACAATTATTTTTGTTTTGAAAATGTGTTCTACTTACAGACATCTGGTACATGCATTGGCACCATTTGTGCACCTAATTATGCTAATTTGTGTGTTTATTTTGAACAGACATGCGTGTTCAACTCTGCTAAAAATCCATTGATTGATAAAATTTTGAAATGGTTCAGATACATTGACGACATCTTTTGTATCTTTAAAGGCAGTCCACAAGAAATCAGTGAGTTTGTAAGTTTACTTAAGGGTTTTGAACCAGGTTTGGTGTTTACACCACAATACAGCACTGAACAAGTCTGTTGGTTCAATAATGGTTCCATAATCACTTCATTATACCGAAAAGACAGATAGAAATACTTTGCTATTAGCTTCAAGTTTTCATCCAACACCACTCAAAAAGGGCTTACCTGACGCATCTTTTTATTTTTATTTTATTAGTTTATTTGAGCAGTTAAAAATTCTGCTCAAAAGGAGTGGGCTGAAGCAAAAGCTTATAAGCGCCCACCCCCGACATCATTGAAATAAAAACAATTGATCAAATCACACTAGTACAGGGAGCATGTTACAAAATACAAGAGCAGGAACACAGCATGCACACACACAACGTACCCCTCCGTGACCCAACTTTGCCTGTTATATTTACAATATCAATCCTACATTAAGCAACATCATACTGCCCCACCGGCAAAAGAGAACCTACAACCCACCAGAGCGGTCGTTTCAACACAGACCACACCCACAAAGCACCTCTAGAAATGTACGTATAAATATAAGTTAACAGTAATTTAACGGAACGGAAAGGAAACACAACTGAAAGGAAACACAACCACAACAACTGTCTCATTTCATGTACGCGATGACTAATACAAAGCAAGTGAAAAAGGCGATCATTAAGTTACAAATACACATATATGCACATATACACACATTCTTTTGTTTTTGTTTCCTCTTTCTTTACAGAAGGTTACCACTGCCAAACAGTTAACAATTTCAAAAGGCACTAGTTCTGTGTTCAAAAGGCACATTAATATACATATTATCCGTGATCTTGCAACTTCCCAGTCGTCGTCGTCGTCGTCGTCGTCGTCGTCAGGCCCGAGCGCCATCAGGGCTGGCGAAGGGGCTCTTGTAATCGTATAGAGTGTGCGGAGCGAAGCGGAGCGCACTCCCCCAAAGTGCGAACAAAACGCACAAAACGAGCGCGAAGCGCTCCCCTCCTCTCAAACACACTCCTCTTGTCGTGCACGTCCCGTGCACATACATATATAATGCAAAAATCAACATTGTAATTGTACAGAGCCCATAAAAGTCAATGGGCGACTGAGAGCCCTTCATGCCCGTCAGTGACCCAGGACCTCTACCATGAGGTAGGAATGCGCGAGCGCTTTCCGAAAATATATAGTTTATGGTACCCGCGTAAGCGGGAACATTGTTTTCGTATGGGAATATTTAGGCCCGAGCGCCATCAGGGCTGGCGAAGGGGCTCTTGTAATCGTATAGACTCCCCCAAAGTGCGAACAAAACGCACGAAACGAGCGCGAAGCGCTCCCCTCCTCTCAAACACTCACTAACACACTCTTCTTGTCGTGCACGTCCCGTGCACATACATATATGCAAATGCACGTGACCCAGGACCTCTACCATGAGGTAGGAATGCGCGAGCGCTTTCCAAAAATATATAGTTTAAGGTACCCGCGTAAGCGGGAACATTGTTTACAAACACAGTTAACAATTGATCCTACAACTCCCCCTTGTGGCAACGTGTTTCTTCTTCTCTGTACTTTTCAAAGGTCTTTTGTTTGTATTTATATTTGAACAGGTTGATGTTTGGACATCGTTTCATCTCCATCTCCATTTTGTTCCACAATTGTACACCATTAACTGTCGGACTAAAGCTTTTCAAAGTTGAGCTATGTTTCTGAGTCCTAAAGTTCAATTCATCACGTAATTCGTAACGACCAGTACGTTCTTGGAACCTTCTTTGTATTTGGCCCGGTAACAGTTTGTACCTTGCTTTGTATAACATCTGTACAGTTTGGAACTCAACAATGTCACAAAACTTCATGATCTTTGATTTTAAAAATAATGAGTTTGTGTGGTCCAAAAACCCAACTTTATGAATTACTCGGATAGCTCTTTTTTGCAGCATTACTATTGGTTTTACTGTGTTTTTATAAGTACTACCCCAAACCACAGTGCAATAATTTAAATAGGGCAAAATCAGAGTATAAGGTATGTAGAGCTTTGATATTTAAAATGTGCTTTGCTTACTGCAATGCTTCTAGAAATTTTAGTAGTTATATATTTAATGTGCGATTTCCAAGTCATTTTATCATCTATAATACTGTAACTCCAAGGAATTTGATTTCATGCACTCGCTCTATGACAACACCCTCTATCTGAATTGCTTCCTGAGCATTGGAATTACGGTTGCCAAATATCATCATTTTGCTTTTACTCAGATTTAAGGATAATTTATTTATTTTGTTTGAACCACTTATTAACACTTTTGAGTTCCAAGTTAACAATTTGACACAGTTGCTGTAAGTCGTCTCCCGATGCAAAAATATTTGTATCATCTGCAAACAAGATAAATTTAAGTATTTGAGAAGTTTTACAAATGTCGTTAATGTACATGTTAAACAATTTTGGACCCAGAATGGACCCTTGAGGTAAACCACACACAATTTCTTGACAACTCGACTGATAATCACCAATTTTCACACATTGTTTTCTACTATTTAAATAACTGGTAACCCACTGTAGAGCTACCCCCCTAATCCCATAATGTTCTAGTTTATTAGTATATCATAGTTTATTGTATCAAACGCTTTACTCAGGTCAATAAATAACCCTATTGCATATTTCCTGTTATCTACAGCATTAGTTATTTCATCAGTTATGTCAAAGAGTGCATGTGAAGTTGAGTGATTATTCCTAAAACCAAACTGATTATCAGAGAGTAATTTATTACTTTCAATAAAGCTGTCAAGTCTAGAGTTATAAACCTTCTCTAAGATTTTTGAGAATTGCGGTAAAAGGGAAACAGGCCTGTAGTTTGTAAAGAGATGTTTATCTCCTGCCTTGAACAGAGGAATCACTTTTGCTACTTTCATACTTTCAGGAAATTGTCCAGTTTGCAACGATAGGTTACAGATGTATGTTAACGGCTTAGAGATACTTTCAATAACAGTTTTTAAAGTTTTCATATCCATGTCATGGTAATCTGTCGAGGTTTTATTTTTACACCCTTTAACAATGTCCAGTATCTCCTTTTCCTCCACAGGTTTGAGGAACATGGACAGAGGATTTGTGTCTATCAGTTCACAATTATAGTTCTCAACATTTGTAATTTTTGCAGCAAGATTCGGTCCAACATCTACAAAGAATTTATTAAATGTATCGACTACTTCATTCATATTATTTAAAGTGTTATCCTCATCTTTGAAATATTTTGGATAATTAATCGTTCTTGGTTTATTTCTAATTATACTATTTAAGATATTCCATAAACCTTTAATATTATTCTTATTGCTATCTAACAACTTATTATAATAATCCGGTTTACATTTTCTAATGATACCTGTCAGTTTATTTTTATATTTCTTATATTTATCTTCCGCTTCTTTTGTTCTATTATTTATAAACTTTTTTTCTTACATGCATTTAACAAACCCTTGGACATCCATAGGTTTTCTTTACACTTTCTGTTATTACTGTATTTTTTTGTTGACAATTTTTATCATAAACCTTTTGAAATACTTGCACAAACTCATCATATGCTTTATTAGTGTCAATCTCTCTGTATATATTACTCCAATCTTGCATCAATAGCTCCTTATTAAGTGCATCGATAGTTTTCTCTGTTTTAACCCTTCTAAACCAGTACATGGTATCGCTCTTCATTATTTTGATTTTTTATCATCATTTTTATATATTACAAAAACTGGAAGGTGGTCACTTATGTCATTTATCATTAGTCCGTTGATTAATTCAGTTTCTATTTCATTTGAAAAAATATTGTCAATTAGAGTAGCACTATGGGTTGTAATTCTGCTCGGTTTAGTTATTAGAGGATACAAACCTATGCTGAATAAGGTATTTATAAATTCGTCCGTCTTTTTGTGTTTCTTTGGATTTAACAGATCGATATTAAGATCTCCCCCTACAAACATGACTTTCTGATTTGAGCTTGAAAAGTGCTCCTCCATCCAATTAGAAAAAAACTATGTCGGAGTCAGGAGTCCTATAAATACAGCTTACAATAATATTTTTCTTTTTTTCCCCTTGTAATTTCTACAGTAAGGCATTCAAGTACATCATCCACTGCCATAGTCTTATTTTCCATTACTTTATAACTGTAGTTTGAGTCTACAAACATAGCTACGCCCCCACCATGCTTGTTTCGTCTGTTCATACTTGTAAACTCATAACCTTCGATACTGTCAATTTCTCTGTTATTATGAAGCCATGTTTCTGTTATTAAAATTACATTAAATGGCTTTGAAAACTGTTTTAAATTAGCCTGGCTAACGCCAGACTGCTGTGTGCGCTCGAATCTTTTCAAACTTCACAACAGCCTGGGGACCATGGCCGACATTTTTCCATGGATTTGGGCACCAATCACAGAACGAGGAGGGACGGTAAGACGATGACGCGCTATTTGACATACGGAAGCTTGTAGTTTGTTTAGGGATAAAAAAAATAAAAAATATTTACGGATCCAACATGACAGCAGCAGACACGATGCCATCTTTCGATCAAGCTTTACAACGTGTTCTAAATAGTTTAGCTCAAAAGTTTACAGCAGGTACGTCATACGTCATCTGATACCATGATACGATTGGCTATGGCTACGTGCAGACGCATGAGAGACATTCGTAGCGCCCAATAAACGGCTATGGACAATCGTAAACCACACCTCTCCTACGAGAAAATGAATTGGTGGTCCCCAGACTAAATATCACTTGTGATTTTAGTCTGGCGTTAGCCAGGCTAGTTTTAAATAGCTCTTGATGTGGTCAATGTTAGCATATAAGATTCGACTGTTGAAGTGGATTACCGAAAAAGCATTAACGTTCTTGAATTTGCAATTGTAAAGGTCCTCTGTGTAATACTGACAGTCATTGACAGATGCTGTAAAGAAGTTATGTTCAGGGTCGATGTCGTTCTTGGTGTTCTGTAAATCATATTAAGCTAATTTAAAATCCAGGTCGATTGTTTCCGTAATTGTCCTTCAGTTAGTTACAGTTAGTAAAGCCATGGTGTAATGTCCTTGTCTTTGAATAGTGTCCATCAATGTATAACTTGTCTACTGTAATGGTTGCTTTTTTACCTTTCTGTATCATTTCTTTGCGGATGGGGAAAAGCTGCTTGCGTCTGCGGTTGATTTCTGGCGGGTATTGATCATCTGCCACTCTGACGATGACTTCATGCAAAAGGCTGATGATATGAAAAAAAGATTTCTAGAAAGGGGTTACCCATCTGGATTGAGAAGGCATATGGTCTGGCTCTGAAGAAAACACGTTCAGAACTGTTAAAAAAGACTGAAAAGAATAAAAAGCAGTTCTCTGTCACCTGCATAACTCAGTATTCGGCTCACTCTGCTACCATAAAGGACATTTTCAAAAAATACTGGCACATCTTAACATCTGACCCTGAACTCTCCACTACCTTCAAGGAACCCCGTTTGTTTTGTCAATAGGAGGGGGGGAAATTCCCAAAGTCACATCTACCCAGACACTATTGACACCTATCCCTAATGGGAATTACAGATGTGGGAGTTGTGCTCAATGCAACACCACTTATAAAACTTTGTTCTTCCAACATCCCCACAGTGGTAAAAAAAATACCCATTCACAATGTAATAACTTATGCATCCACGCATGTGGTCTTTTTATTGCGTTGCCCTTGTGGTTTAGCATATGTGGGAAAAACCATAAGAAAATTAAAACAAAGAATAAGCGAGCATAAGAGCTCAATACGCAGAAATGACAGAGAATATCCAGTAGCTGCCCATTTCAATGATGCACATCATGATGTCAGTGCTTTACGGTTTTGCGGCATTGAACAAGTCCCTCCTCCTTATAGAGGAGGAGACCATGATAAACTTTTGAAGAAAAGAGAAGCCTACTGGAGTGGATTGAAACTTTACAGACCCTTACACCCAAGGGATTAAATGATGAGCTTGTTTTGAATGTTTTCTATAGGAGGTTCCTATGTCATGTTATGTTTATAGGCTGTGTTAACTTCCTTGGTGTACATGTTGATTTGCATATATTTAGGCAGATCTTCTCTATTTTTGAGCTGTCTTATATATCCATTTCCCACATGTATTTCATGTGCCACTAGATGTTTTTATTGTATATATGTACATATGTATATTTGATTCACTATATCCTGGCTTTGTGTTTTGTGTTTGGATGTATGTTGTATACATATGCTGCCTACGTTTTTCCATAGGCCATTATGACAGCATCCTGTGATGCAGCAGGCCACACCCTATTTAAGGATGGCTTCGCAAAGAGACCAGGGAGGTCTCGGTATCCCAGATATTTTTAATTATTATATTGCATTCAACATTAGATATGGTCTGATTTGGGGTTACAAGAAGGTACGGGAGGAAGGAAGTTGGGATTGGCTGGAGGAACAACTATTGAATGAGAATAATGTAGCCTTTTCACTATCATCACTATGGTATCACCCATACCTACCTGCCAAACTGGATAACCCTATTATGCGATTGACTTGTAAAACTATAAAGAAAATGCAAAAAAAAAAATGAGTATTACAAAAATGGTATTTGCATCTTGCCCGATATGGCATAATATGGCTATTACAGCGGCAGGGAATCCTTTGTCAAATAGGGTGTGGAAAGAACATAATATACTACACATCTCCGATATTATTCATAAAGGCTCATTGTTGCCCTTCGAGAAGCTGGCTAGTAAATATAGCCTATGTACAAAGGCCTTTCTGCAATATGCCCAAATAGCTTAAATCTGCTCCAAATTACCTAAATAATTTTTTAATTATGATAGTGAAATGGATGATAAATTTAAAGAGTTGACTGTTAATAAAAGGGACTGTTTCTGGTCTATATAAATTGCTAAATTGCTCCGATTGTACGGTTAATATACGTACACAATCACAGTGGGAACAGGATGTAGGCCAAATAATATCCATGTCAGAATGGAAACTAAGATGATACAATTTAAAACACTGCATAGAGCTTATGTAACACCAGCCAAACTCAAACTAATAGACCCGCATGTTACTGATTTATGCTGGGGAGGTTGCGGTCAAAGGGGAACATTAATACATATGTTATGGTACTGTCCTGAGATTTATAATTTTTGGACGCAAATAGTTAGTGTTCAAGTTCCAAGTTCTTGAACGTCAATCTGCCCCTTTGCCCCGCTACCTGTTTAGTGGGGCACAGAGATGCTCAACTGACAAACAAAACCATGAAGTAGCTAATTTGGGTTTTATTGCCGCAAAAGAATGATAATGATTAACTGGAAAAAAAGGAAATTAAACTGTTTTGCTATAGAAAAATGGTTACAAGAATTTATGGATCTACTGGCTATGGAACAAATGATTGACTACAATGGAGATTTGAATTTGGATTTTGAGCAACTTTGTAACAGCATATAGCAGGACTTCAAAAAGGGTAAATAATGCAATGTCTGGAAGGCCATTTATATGTGTTGTATAGCTGTAAGCTGTATCTTTTGTACCGGTCTTCAG
The DNA here is from genome assembly GCA_007210695.1 of Neogobius melanostomus. Taxonomy (NCBI): domain Eukaryota; kingdom Metazoa; phylum Chordata; class Actinopteri; order Gobiiformes; family Gobiidae; genus Neogobius; species Neogobius melanostomus. The sequence goes on along the minus strand of VHKM01001121.1, from coordinate 93,449 downwards.
TATTGGAGTTCTGTGATTGGTGAAAGTTACTGCCCGAGCGGCCTGCCGTCGCAAGGGCCTATTGTAATCGCAACGCAGTGCGCGAAGCTGTCCCCATGTCAAACGTAAACTCACCGTGTAAAACAGTGACTGCCCACACCTCTGGTGTGGGCCCTTTGTACTTATTATTGCATGAAAATGAATGGGGGTATATGGCCAACTGTCATACGGAGGTGGATGACGAGCGCAAAGCGCTCGTCATGGGGGTGGTTGAGAGCTTTCCAAAAATGTATAATATGTTGTCGTCGCGAAAGCGACTATATTGTTTTTCCAAGAAATATTATTATTTTTCTTTATTTATTTATTCTTCATTCTTTCTTCTGCTCTTTGAGCAGCAATTTGACCCCCTGAACATAGTCGAAAACTCAAACTTTGCCCAAAATACAGGTCCGATGAAAAATTAATTTAAATGTGTGTTTCATTCACCTACAAAAGTGAAAATACATTGCGCCTATGGAGGAGGGGCCAACGTCAACTTTGCCGTAGAGCGACAGGATTCGGTACAGACATTCGTCATGTGACGACAAACAAAAAATATCATTGTGGCCACGCCCCCAGACAAACCAGAAGTCCACCATTTTGACAGGAAGGTGGGAAAATGCTGAGTCAGCGTTTTCGCATTTTAACGAACTCCTCCTAGGGTGTTTCACCAAATGAGCTCCAAATCGCTCCAGCTCATCTACAGATGTGGGGCATCAAAAGTTATCCAAATTTTTTTGCTAAGTTTTACGGTTTGTGTGCGGCGAAGCCGCAATCTTTACGAAGAATTTTGCGACTTATCGTAAACAACAAAATGCTCCCATTCGCACAAACAAACTCCGATTAAAAAATCGGAAATATACATTTTATTGACCTTTCACCCCCGGACACAACAAATGTGAAAAAGTGACATTGGGCGCGACAGCGCCCCCTCTAGGCTGAGAACAAAAAATGCATTATCGGAAAAAAATTAGTTTCTCGGAAATGGATAAAATTCGGCACAAAAATTGTTGATGGCATCCCGATCAAAAAAGCCAATAGGACCCATACCGTATTTTGTACGGTGTTGCCATAGTGACGCCCGGGGCCCCCCATGTTATCCTAATGGGACTAACACATAAATCTCACATTATACACAATTACAGCGCGTTAGCGCCCTCTGTAAGGAGCTTGTGGACAGTGGTCATGGAAGTACGGGCCGTTAGGGCCGTCTGATGCTGCTTGTGAAATAAAAAAGATTTGGGGCGCGCTAGCGCCCTCTGCAGGTTGGAGCCATTATTCACATGGAGGCTAAAAAATGTAGTTTTGATGTTTACTGACAAAGATTAATGGCACATCAGGGCAATAAATGTAGTAGGCACGTTAGCGCCCTCTGTACTGTTACAAAGGCGCTAAAGGAGGCACGGCCCGCGAGGGCCGTTCGATGCCGCTTGCGGCTTTAATATTCTCTTTCTTTCTTTCGCACCGTCGCAATTTTCACCCAGTGAACATTGACGAAAAGTCACAGATTTTGGTCCAAAATTCAAACCCGATCCGACACAACTTTTGACTATTTCCAAATTTTGAATTTCAAAATAGTGGCGCGATAGCGCCACCTCCGTTTTTTTTTAACATTGCGAGATAGGACTTGGCCAAAAATGAAGTTTGTCGTAGAATCATAAAAATTGGTACAGATGTGCATCATGACAAGTTGAGCAAAAATTATTATTACGGCAATGCCGTCCGCCATATTGGGTGTCGGCCATTTTGGATGACAGCCCGCGAAGCAGGAATCCGCCTTTATTTTTCACTTCGTACAAAATCTATCTCCTCCTAGAGCGTTTGTCGGAATGACCTAATTTTGGGTGGAAAATAATCTTAAGTAGAACTTTAAAAGTTATCCAAATTACTTTTCTAAGTTTTACGTTTTTTATGCGGCGAAGCTGCGAAAAATCTCAAAATACTTCGTACAGTTTGCGAACAAAAAATGTCTCCCATTCGCACATATGAAGCCCGATTTCGCTCATTTTGTTATCAGTTGTTAAAGTCTCAGTCCTAAACACTTTCATTTGGCAAAATTCAAATTGGGCGCGATAGCGCCCCCTATAGGAATTATATGGAGAGTACAAATGTTAGTTTTATGAACATTAAAATAATTTGGCACAAAATTCTATTTGGTCGTTCCGATCAGAAAAGTCAATTACACCCATGCCATATTTTTCACGATGCTGCCGTAGTGATGACCAAAACATCCCATTTTATTCTGATGGAAAAATGTTAAACTCCATAATTCAGCGAGAAGTGAGGAACCAAAGGTTATCCAAAGTACTTGGATAACCTTTGTGGATGTTCTGCGGCGCAGCCGCAGCCCTAAGTAAAATGTAAAAATATGCTTCAGTTTGCAGATATAGTGTGATACAAATTCATACTAATTTTTCTCTGTATAATGTCAAAATTGTGCGCGTTAGCGCATTCCAAAAATCCTAAAACTAAGACCCTTGGGAAAAAAGTTAAAAACAAACAAAGGCAGTAGCAATACCATAATTTTAGATTGAGGGAGACAAAAGGGCGCGAAGCACCCCCTTGCTTTAGGCAGGGCGGTCGGTGAGGGCCGATAATCGCCGCTTTGCGGCTATATTTCTGTCTTGTTTTTGTTTGTTTTTTTTGTCTGTTTTATTGTGTATGGTGTTTTGTATGTCTCCCGTGTCTTTTTTGTATGTCCGGTCTGATGTCTAGTATTTCGTGCTTGTTTTTTTTGTGTTAAAATCAATAAAATGTTAATAAAAAAAAAAAATAAAAATAAATAAAAAAAAGGATGGCTTCTCATTCATAAAAAATATTTTGTTTGATGAAGGCCACTGGCCGAAACATTCATCTAATAAAGGAACACTGGTGTTGCAAGTATACAGTGTGCGAGAGTTCTTTCCTGTTCTACGTTTGGACTTTATGCCTTCTCTTACGCACCTCTTTCAAACAAGAGATGTGCGAAGTTAACCGTCTTTACCTTTATGGCACTGAAATATAATTTGCATAATAAATCTCAACATAGTGTACTTGTAAATAAACGTTAATATCGGGCCTCACCACTGAGTTTGCCGTTGACCATGACGTACAGGTGCTCCTGAGGGTAGGCGCTCACGTCTCTGGAGATGGCGTGCAGCCCGATGGAGGGGTACTCCAGAGCAAAGCCCAGCCCCGAGCCATCAAACCATGACAGGCGCCTGGGGAGTAGGGACAGGGGGAATACACATGAAGCAGTGACTGACAAAGAGCCTCAGATGAAGACGATACCACGATGAAGACGATACCGCGATGAAGACGATACCGCGATGAAGACGATACAGCATAAAGCCAGACTGACTTCATTTATGCATTTATAAATGCATATAAAGACAGTCTGGAATTGTGGTAATAGGACGCAATTTCCAAATCGAGACTGGAGGCGGGGCTAACGATCGCAGTTTGAACGAGCGCGAACCAATCAAACACAAAACGACCTACGCTTTGTGTTTACGTCTGTACGTCCTCCGCCATGATTGTTTGTAGTCCACACATGCAGTCGAATAAATGTTCCGGTGAAAGCTCTTGCTGTGGCTTTAAGGACAAGTCCAGCTCATTTAAAACAGAAGAAAGGGCACTGGTAAAAGATCATTGTGTCGTGGCCGCCATCTACACTGTTTTGGTTTTTGGGAGGAGCACTGGTTGATGGGAAATCCTAGCGCGGAATATGACTCACTGTTAACTCCTGCCTCCCGTATCTTACTTAACATGGAGGATCAGTCTGGATCGTGCCAGGCTAGCTGTCCTGTGGGTGCTCAGGTGGAGGTGTGGTGTCTCTGTCCTGTGGGTGCTCAGGTGGAGGTGTGGTGTCTCTGTCCTATGGGTGATCAGGTGGAGGTGTGGTGTCTCTGTCCTGTGGGTGATCAGGTGGAGGTGTGGTGTCTCTGTCCTGTGGGTGCCCAGGTGGAGGTGTGGTGTCTCTGTCCTGTGGGTGCCCAGGTGGAGGTGTGGTGTCTCTGTCCTGTGGGTGCCCAGGTGGAGGTGTGGTGTCTCTCTTGGATCAGTGCCCTGTAGCTGTGCTGGATTGCTGCTCCCGGTGCAGACGGCTCCTCAAATGGGGTTTCCACACTTGTCCATCTGTACCCAGCCTTATGTATCTATTTATTTTATTCTATGTGTGTGTAGACGGTGGGGTGAAAGTTTGAGTGTGTGATTGAGATCTGTGGTATGCAAAAGTTTGGGCACCCCTGTAAATGTTCATGATTTTCCTTTATAAAAAGGAAATCATTGGTGAGCAAAAATTATTTAAACAAACTTAGGCATGCGCATAAATGTAGGCACCCTTGTCATTTTATTGATTCAATACCTTTAGTACTAATTATTAGAACTCAAAATTGGTTTGGTAACCTCAGTGAGCCTTGACCTCCATACACAGCTGAATCCAATCATGTGTATTTAAGGAGGACAATAAGTGTTTCTCCTCTGTGGCAACATGGGAGCCTAAAACAATTCTCAGATGAGCTGAAAACAATGATTGTTCAACATCATGGTTTAGGGGAAGGATACAGTAAGCTGTCTCAGAGATTTAAGCTCTCACTTTCAACTGTGAGGAACATTGTGAGGAATTGGAAGACCAGAGGCACAGTTCTAGTTAAGGCCCGAAGTGGCAGACCAAGAAAAATCTCAGATAAGCAGATGCTGATGACGAAGATAGGCTGCTGATGATGAAGTGGCAGTATGGGGTCGCTAGTCCCGGGCTCACCTATAAAGGGCGCTGCTTTCCCACCCTTGCCCCTCACTGACCTGTCACCCCTGACGTCATCCACCAGTCAGGAACCGGTGTTCGAGTTTATATGGCTATCAGATGTTCTGGCTATGACGTAGTTCCTCTCCGTGGCTCGTCCAATCAGAGAACGCTTATGCTAACAGGGCTAGCTTTGGAAGTAGCACCGCTGCGTTTATTGTATTATTTCTATCACTCTTGGTATATTTCCTTTCGGAAAATCATCCCCCTGTGTGGCGGACATGTTCATCTCTTGGCCTGACCTCTGTGGCGTGAAATATCTCCCGATATTCAGTGCATTATGAAAAACAAACGGACTACGAGTTGATCTCAAGTTGATCTAACGCTCGCACCTGTGGATTGAGTGAGAGAGAGAGAGCGCGAGAGAGAGAGCGCGAGAGCGAGAGAGACAGACCGACAGCAGAGACACGATCGCCTACTTCGCGTTGCCTGTGCTTTGTCATGTGGAATGACAAAGGATTTGTGTCTTGTGCAGTCATATATCAAACACTTTGCTGTACTTGAGTAACAAATGTGGTACCTCTTTCAACGCAGCCGCACTGTACGTATAGTAAGTGACTACAGTTCAAAACATGTACACGCTTAGTTCCTAGTAAGTGTAATGAGTGTAAACCTCTATGAATGTTCTTCATGAGATGATTTCATAGTACATTATTGGCAATTACTTCCAAATGTTATAGTGTAGTTCAGAAGGACGTGTGAGGTTGTGTGCCCTATATAACATCTATAAAAACATATGAAACAGACGTGTGTGTACATGAAGTTACTGGAGGTGCATCACTCTTACTTACTAGTAAAGTAGTTTTGGCTTCTTTATCTATGATCAGCAAGAAATGCCTGTGCATTTACAGTTTATAGTAAATAATGATCAAATCACTGATATATACACTCAACAAAAATATAAACGCAACACCTTTGTTTCTGCTCCCATTTTTCAGGAGATGGACGTAAAGATCTAAAATTCATTCCAGATACACAATATTACCATTTCTCTCAAACATTGTTCACAAATCAGTCCAAATGTGTGATAGTGAGCACTTCTGCTTTGCTGAGATAATCCATCCCACCTCACAGGTGTGCCACATCAAGATGCTGATCTGACATCATGATTAGTGCACAGGTGTACCTTATACTGCCCACAATAAAAGGCCACCCTGAAATGTGCAGTTTTTTGCTTTATTGGGGGTCTGGGGACTCAGAACCAGTCAGTATCTGGTGTGACCACCATTTGCCTCATGCAGTGCAACACATCTTCTTCGCATAGAGTTTATCAGATTGTCAATTGTGGCCTGTGGAATGTTGGTCCACTCCTCTTCAATGGCTGTGCGAAGTTGCTGGATATTAGTGGGAACTGGTACACGCTGTCGTATTCGCCGGTCAAGCACATCCCAAACATGCTCAATGGGTGACATGTCCGGTGAGTATGCTGGCCATGCAAGAACTGGGACATTATCAGCTTCCAAGAATTGTGTACAGATCCTTGCAACATGGGGCCGTGCATTATCTTGCTGAAACATGAGGTGATGTTCATGGATGTATGGCACAACAATGGGCCTCAGGATCTCATCACGGTATCTCGGTGCATTCAAAATGCCATCAATAAAATGCACCTGTGTTCTTCGTCCATAACAGATGCCTGCCCATACCATAACCCCACCACCACGGGCCACTCGATCCACAACATTGACATCAGCAAAGCGCTCACCCACACGACGCCACACACGCTGTCTGCCATCTGCCCTGAACAATGTAAACCGAGATTCATCCGTGAAGAGAACACCTCTCCAACGTGCCAGACGCCATCGAATGTGAGCATTTGCCCACTCAAGTCTGTTACGGCGACGAGCTGGAGTCAGGTCAAGACCCCGGTGAGGACGACGAGCATGCAGTTGAGCTTCCCTGAGACGGTTTCTGACAGTTTGTGCAGAAATTGTTTGGTTATGCAAACCAATTGTTTCAGCAGCTGTCTGAGTGGCTGGTCTCAGACGATCTTGGAGGTGAACCTGCTGGATGTGGAGGTCCTGGGCTGGTGTGGTTACACGTGGTCTGCGGTTGGATGTACTGCCATATTCTCTGAAACGCCTTTGGAGACGGCTTATGGTGGAGAAATGAACATTCAATGCACGAGCAACAGATCTGGTTGACATTCCTGCTGTCAGCATGCCAAGTGCACGCTCCCTCAATGCTTGTGGCATCTGTGGCATTTTGCTGTGAGACAAAACTGCACATTTCAGGGTGGCCTTTTATTGTGGGCAGTATAAGGTACACCTGTGCACTAATCATGATGTCAGATCAGCATCTTGATGTGGCACACCTGTGAGGTGGGATGGATTATCTCAGCAAAGCAGAAGTGCTCACTATCACACATTTAGACTGATTTGTGAACAATGTTTGAGAGAAATGGTAATATTGTGTATCTGGAATGAATTTTAGATCTTTAAGTCCATCTCATGAAAAATGGGAGCAGAAACAAAGGTGTTGCGTTTATATTTTTGTTGAGTGTCTATATATATATATATATATATATATATTTTTACAGCTTACAACATCATATCACAGAGAACAAAAGAGGCCTTCAGGCTGCCTATACATTACATTCTGTGACACATGTGAAAAGTGGGTGCACATTGGTGGGGCTGTTGCAACCCAATGGAGCCTGCACTCTGGTAATAAATGTCCTAATGCAAAAATGGACATTAATGACATTAATGTTTGTACCATTGCCGTATGAAATGTCTGACACAATCTTACTGTAAATTGTTATTTATTTTTTTACCTGGCTGACTGCATAGAAGCAACCCGCAGGAGAGCAGACATGCCCCCTCATTTGAGAATATGTGACTGTCCTGTCAGAGGTAGTAGTGCCCTATACAGAGATGTGTGTACATAACTGGAGACATCCTTGTAGTATAGCTAATGATTTAAAGAGCAGGGTACAACACAGATAGTATACACAACTGTCTGCAATACAATGCAACTACACATGACTGAATGTTTTTATTCATCATACTCGGCTCAACTGAAATAATAACAGATAAGACGTTATTAATGTAACAATGGAGAAACAAACTTGCCGCATCAGCTCTGAAGAACAAATAGGCAAATATATTATGTGCAATAATACATATGTACAAAAAATAAGAATAAAAAAATGGGTGTGCAAACAAATATAATTAGCCTAGTAATTACAATTTTGTATGAAAGACTGCCTCTAATTGGATTAATTTTTCATTGAACATACTTTACTCAACTGATAAAGCGCTTTTCTACCTTCATCAGGCCCAAAGCGCTTTACAGTAAGGAACCACTCACCCATTCACTCTCTCATTCATGCATCAATGTATGCAGATGCTGGAGGCAAGGAGGGTGAAGTGTCTTGCCCAAGGCCACAACAACTGTGTGGACTTGCAGGAGCTGGGATTCGAACCCCCGTCCTTACAATCATGAGACTATCCGCTCTACCAACTTGTCAGATTGACAAAAGGACTTTTTTCAACTTGAATTTATTACAATATATGAATAACCAGGTGATAAATATAATTCTATTGCTATTTGGGACAGCATTAAAAAGTGTTACAAGTTGACTTGAGTAAATGACTTACATTTACTCATTTACCCTGCCTCTACTGGCCACATTTCCATTCACGGCTCTTATGTTTATATTAGCAGACAGCTGGATATATTAATTGATTGTGCATGTTTCAAGTGAAGATATTAGCTGCTTTTATGACAACAATCAGCATAGCAAATCAACTAGATTTCAAATCCAATTCCACATGACAAAGCACAGGCAGCGCAAAGTAGGCGCTCGTGTCTCTGCTGTCGGTCTGTCTCTCTCTCTCTCCCTCACTCACTCAATCCACAGGTGCCAGCGTTAGATCAACTTGAGATCAACTCGTAGTCCGTTTGTTTTTCATAATGCACTGAATATCGGGAGATATTTCACGCCTCCGAGGTCGGGCTGAGAGACGAACATGTCCGCCGCACAGGGGAATGATTTTCCGAAAGGAAATATACCAAGAGCGATAGAAATAATACAATAAACGCAGCTGTGCTACTTCCAAAGCTAGCCCTGTTAGCATAAGCGTTCTCTGATTGGACGAGCCACGGAGAGGAACTACGTCATAGCCAGAACATCGGATAGCCATATAAACTCGAACACAAAAAAAAAAACTCGAACACCAAAAATAATAATAAAAAAAATAAAATAAAATAAACTCGAACACCGGCCTAGCTGCGAGGAGCTCTTCACGATAGGCGGTTTGGCGAGAAGTGTGCGGGCATCGGTGAGTTGAGTGTATGCAGGCTAGCCCCAGTAATATGGTGGTCAGGGCTGACAGGTGTGTGTCTTAGTGGCCTCGGCGTTGGACTCCTAGCGTGCGTAATGGGGCGTTTGTGTCCAAGACCTGTAGCGTCCTGCGCCTCCCCCCAGTATGTCAGTAACTCAGCCTTACAATTGGTTTAGCGATCAAAACTAAAAATGCCTTTCCATAGGTTTCTGGTTCAGTCAAGCCTCCCCTTTTGGACAGCTCTTGGAAGTGTTTTGTTTTGGGGGACTCTCCTGTACTGTCCACTCTGTCAAAATGTCACGATTTATGGAACTGTCAAATTGTTGTGCCTTGGACATATCTTGAGACTGTCTAATGTAATCTATTTTTAACCAAAACGAGAAAGAAATATATTTAGTAATAAATTAAGTAAATGGTCTGGTCTCTGTCATAATTAAAAGTTAGTTAAAACCCTGTGTTGCCCGCTAGTAAGAAGTGGAGTGACGTTTACATGCATTCGAAGTTATGGCTGCTTACTAGCGCTTTCCATTCGGTTACACGAAGATAAGCTGCTGAAGAAAGGCTGTAGCATCCTCTTCATCACCCTAACACTGATCTGCTGTATGCATCATAGTGCTCATGGCAGAAGCTCACTTGCAGCACTTGTCCCTGGGGCTTTTATAAAACAAACGTTAAACTTACGTTTCAGTCACGTAGAGTGTGCCGCAGCCGAGCCGCTGTCCGTCCATCACCGCCGTGGTCTCGGGCTGTTCGTGTCGCACACCCTCGGTGGGTGGCGAGAGGTGTTTCAGCACCACCATACCGGGATCTGACCGGGGACTGAGCGTGTCTGAGCAGAATCTAACCGGGATCTGGGGGAACACACCGGAAAGCTCCGTGATCGACTGGCGCTAAACGCTGCGGATTTACTGTCGCTCTTTTCAGTAAAACTGCGGAGCAATGTACATGAAGAAAAAACTGAAGACTGTGTTGGAGAAATATCCTCAACTACAGCTCTATAGGTCCAAACTACAGCTCCATGTGATAAGCTTTCAAACAAGTGTCGCGGTAATCACTTCCGTATACGCAATATCCGGTACGCACAAGAGCACATCCGGTGTATAAAATATATTTAGAGGGAGAGACAGATTTTTATTTTATTTTTATTCATGAGGTGAGTGACCTTAAACAGATTCTCCAGAACAACAATTAAATGAGTCATATTCGTTTATTTTATTGCACACGCTTCGACCCAAAATGGCGTTCATACAACAGAACAATATTAATACTTTAATTCTTCAGCCCATTTTAATAAAGCGCTGTGGCCTCATTCATCTGTAGGCCTATGTGTGTAGTGGCAACTTCCTACAGATCGGAATTGTAAAAAATAGTACTATATAAACATTCTGCTGGACAAATATACTGGGCCATGGAAGTCAAGGAATTGTGTCCATAATAACCAAGAAACAATTTGAAAAATGCACACATTCCATCTCTACAGTGACACCTATCCAAAACATGACAGTACTGTATTCAAACAGACCGTGCGACAACACATATTTACAGTGTCTTGGCTGCAGTTACAGTAACACTCACTGTGTGGCACTAATGCACAACTTTAGGACAGAATAGCTCTATTACAGCTGGACATCATTATGCATTAACCCAGGAAGTTTACTGCCATCATTTTAGCGCTCAAATAGCCTTTCACTACGCTGGATAAGGTGCCGTATCTGATCCACACAAACATACCAAACATTATTGAAATGATACAAAGTAACATGCCCAGGCTAAGGTGTCCAAAAGTGTTTGAATTCTGAATAAAACAAAACCTTTTAAAGTACACAATGACAGATGTTTTTACTCCAATAATGTCTTACTTTGATGGATAACATCTGGGGTCACATTTAATGACACCAGTAAAGTGGCAATTTTATATAAAACAAAACGAATAAGAAAAATGTTTTCTATCTAGAACCTTAGTGACAGAAAATGGGAGAGAGTTCCATATTCCAAGGACAGAACTGGGACTCAATTCTGGCCCTTATGTACAGTATGGTTGCAATATTTACCTCTTCGTATGTTACAATAAAGACGTAAAATAATAAACATCATGAAAATTACAAACCAGGGAAAAGTAGGTCATATTTTTAGCTCTAAATCTTAAATATATTTGTGCTAACTATGTCCTGGAGGAATGGGTGCCTGAACCTGCCATTATGGTCGTACTTTGAGTGTTCCCGGTAAAACGTGCTCTGAAGTCACAGTGCTGTCAGGACTGGGCGCGGAGGTGCTGTCTGCTGTGGGGGCGCCTCTGCCCCTCCTCGTCAGAGTCCAGACAGATGGGCCTCCTGCGTAGGGGCCGCTCGTCCTCTGAAGACGGGGGGGACGTGTCAGTCTGCCTGGGGGGGTTGGGCCTGGGCCTCTGTTTGACTCTCACTCGGTGCCTGGTCCGTGTTCGTTTCCGCCTGCCGTGCTCTTCCTTGGCGCACTCTTCGTCTGAGTCTCTGGAAAATGCAGAGACTGACAGTGGAAGCGTGGTTAGTTTGAAAAGAACAAGTGCTAACAGAGCATCATGCTAAAACTCAGTCAAACATAAATATAGGAGGTGCACAGCTCACTAGGGTGACCAGATGTCCACATCAAGCTTAAATTGTCCCAAAAATGACACTGACCTCGCTGTGACCTCATCAGCTGTAGTTACTGCCTGAGCGTCTTTATTACTGTGTGTGGAAGAGCGCTGGTAAGTCGTGTGCACGGCGATGCGCCACCTCGCGTTCCCCATTTCCAAACCTGTTTGGTTTGGCTGACAACAGCTTCTGGTATCTCTGCAGAATATGGGAATTTCTCTGTGACAGACATTAGGACGCTGTAAACTTGGAGGACCCACGAGATCTGCTCAGAGAGAAACTCCAAATACGGTTAGAGCTCGGTCTTCTCTCCATCTGTAGTAACTAGGGATACACCGATCCGATACTGGTATCGCGTATTGATTCCAAATAGCTGTTACCAAACAGATACCTGTTTTGGCTCTCACCATTTTAGCAACACAACTCTCATTGACTAAATCTCAGTGAATATGGGCATGCTGTATGTCATTATGAAGCTCAGAACCTGGAGATTTCTCTGAGATAGTCCTCTGGTGTGTTCCAGGCAACTGGTAACTGGTATTTTTCCCACTTGAAAATTCCAACTTACAACCTCAGAGCGTTCCAGATAAATAAAGTTGTATGTAAACAAAACGCCTATTGCTACAACAGTTAGCTAATAAGTTGCTAAAATTATATGAATATTTTTAAGCACGAGGTATAATTCATGCTACATAACCTTATACTGAAGGCTGTGACCAAAAGTAACCTCCACATCACTGATGCAGTGATTTTGTCAAAGTTTTATCATTAGCTGCACAACTCCACTGGGGGCTGCCATTGCTGTCTTCATCTCCGAGTTTACAAGTTGTAATTACCAGTGCGAGCGGCGTTCCAAGGCTATTTTCCATATGGAAGGTCGGAAATTTACCAGTTGCACCATTTAACTTCCACAAACATATTGCAGCGCAAAATGCTGTGGCTAGCAGCAGTATGCCAATACTAACGTCAACTAATCAAGGCTGGGACAGAAACTATGACAGATCACCTAAAATAATATCATACGATTGACCACTACTGGGGTGGCTAATTGTTTGTAATGATCACAACTCAACTTTATGTGAGTTGTTTATATTAATGTAACCTAAAGCCTGTCATATACCCGAGGATATTTAGGGTAAAAAAGTCCTTGGATCCTTATTTGATGTTTTTTCCATTAGTTTATTAATAGATAATTGATAATTGATCTGTAACATCTTGTTTGCAAGAAAAAATACAACTTTTTCACTCACAGCAGCCACTTTTAAGTATCTTGTATCGTTAATATTGGATATCGGCAAATACTTAAACCCCTAGTATCGTTATCAGAAGTAAAAAAGCTGGATCGATGCATTTCCAGTAGTAACCCTAAACAGTTCGTCTCCCTTCGCTCACACATCCCTTTGCTACATTTAGTTGGTGATCAGCAAATGAAGCACTTGTTTAAAACACTAATGACGCGTGCACACTTTGGTGATCTGATTTCAAGCACAGTCATCTGGTCATCCTGTATCAGTCCCTAATGTTTGTTTGGGATTTTTGAATTTGGAATTGTGAGCCCAAGCCAGAATTACTAACTCAAAGCTTTGAGTCTCTCTCTTTGTGTCAGACGTTTCCATTACATAACGTGAACATGTATTTGAGAAGCACCAGAGTTCACTGGAGAGTAGTTTATAGATTCCTCCAAACATCCGTTAAACTTGTATGTATGCACTAACCTTCGCTGTAGTCACTGGACACTCGCTCCTGCCGTCTCTTCTGTGTCTTCAGAGCAGGTGTGTGTCCACTGTCGGAGCTGGAGCTCTCGCAGTAGTTTACCTGCTGGGTCAGCCCTCTGCGCAGAGCCCTCCTGCTGCTCTCCTCTCCGCTGTCACTCAAGCTGGACACGTCCCAGTCTGAAACACAGGCATTGTGCATGTTTACAATGTTGTCTGAGCAGAATTATCATCATTAAAGAGGGGTATTATGCTTTTTTCAATCACATAGCACCAGTCTATAGCATACTACAATGATGACGTAACCTTCTGTTGGTCTGTATATGCAGTAAATTAAAATAACTGCCTTGAATAAAATTGCTCTCTCAAAATGGCTGTACTGAACGTCTTGAAATAGGCCTCTGTCTCTTTAAGAAGCTTTCCGACACGCCCCCTTCAGCACACCGCTGTGGCATCTAAACAACACTACTGTGCGGGGAGGGGGCTCTGCTGAGCTGAGGAGCAGTGGTTGGTGGCTTGGCTGGTGACAAAAGGTCCAGAGGCGTCTCCAGGAGGTGGGGGCGTTCCTAGGAGGACTGAGGCATAGCTACACCTAAAATGGCTGCCGTCTAAGTTTTTACTGATTACTCCAAAATATGTGAATGAGCCAAGGCAACACTCCAGGCATGTGTTTAATGAGGGAATGACATAATAACATGATATAAAGCTTGAAAAAGTCGATTTTACATAATACCCCCCCTTTAAAGATTTACTGGTCACACCTATCCAGATCTCATCCATCAGACGTAAGAAGTTTTCATTGCTCTGTTCTGACACACAGCAGGCAAAGCAGCATTGTAGGACAGTGTAAAAATTAAATTTACAACATTTTCAAATTGATAAATGTTACTGCAAAATATTTTTAAAATACAAGTACAAATTAAGTCAAATTCAAACACTGAATCTATGTGACTATCTATCTACAGGATCTATCTACCTATCTATAGTTTCCTGGCTGGTTACCTCTGACTTGCGGTGAACTGAAAAGCCCACAGTTTGGAGACTGAGCTGCAGTGTTATACCCATGAGTTCAGGGATGTCCTCAGGGCGTGTCCTCCGTCTGGGCCGTCCCACACCGGGCCTGGGCCCTCTCCGCCTGGTCCTGTCCCCGCTCAGACTGTCCCCGCTGCACAGCTCACTGTCAGCTTCGTCCCCTGCGCCCCAGCCGACCAGCTCCTCCTCCTCCTCAGAACTGAAAGCCACACAGACCTTCTCATTACATTGGGCCTGGGCCACACATCTCGCCTCTGCGCTTACGTGAAGAAAGTAATCTTGAAGCAAGTAACATTTTCTTGAAATATCGTAATGCTCGGACTATTGAGCACACCTGAATATAAGCCACACCAACCAAATTAAAAAAGAAAAATATGTTTTTTACATGTATCGGCTGTCTATAAACCGCAGGTGTCCACGTTGTTACAAAGCACATGCTGCATCAGCACTGGAGATACGGTTGTAGTGTATGTCCCCTGTCCTCCAGCAGCTTCACTACTGCGGTCTAGGACATTAGGGGCCTCTGCGTTGCTACCATGCATAGCAAACTCAAAACCAACCAGAGGTCCACAGAGGGAGTGTGTTCTTCTGAAACAATACGCTCTTTTCACGCTGACGTCACGAATCCGCCATTATTCAAGATTCAAGATTTTTTATTTGTCAAACCATTCACATGGTTTGAAATTATATTTCTCTCATCCTTGATTGTGGAGCGGGAGGTGGGAGAAGAGGCGTGGGAGGGAGGGTAGGGAGTTCAGCTTCCCGATGGCCTTGTGTACAGTATGAAACTGTTCTCCAGTCGACTGGACCTGGCCCGTATATTCCACAGTCTCCTCCCTGAAGGCATTACCTTGAAGAGACTGTGTGATGGGTGCGTAGGGTCCCTGGTGATTCTGACGGCTTTGCAGGTGAGACGGGTGGAGTACATGTCCTTAATGGAGGGGAGAGGGGCAGATCTTCTCCGCTGCTCTCACGATGCGCTGGAGGCTCCTTCGGCAGGAGGCAGTGCTGGCGCCGTGCCACACAGTGATGGAGCTGGTCAGGATGCTCTCTATAGTCCCTCTGTAGAAGTACCACACAGTGATGGAGCTGGTCAGGATGCTTTCTATAGTCCCTCTGTAGAAGTACCACAGTGATGGAGCTGGTCAGGATGCTCTCTATAGTCCCTCTGTAGAAGTACCACAGTGATGGAGTTGGTCAGGATGCTTTCTATAGTCCCTCTGTAGAAGTACCACAGTGATGGAGCTGGTCAGGATGCTCTCTATAGTCCCTCTGTAGAAGAACCACACAGTGATGGAGCTGGTCAGGATGCTCTCTATAGTCCCTCTGTAGAAGAACCACACAGTGATGGAGCTGGTCAGGATGCTCTCTATAGTCCCTCTGTAGAAGTACCACAGTGATGGAGTTGGTCAGGATGCTCTCTATAGTCCCTCTGTAGAAGTTGCACATAACAGAGGCTGGGACTCTGTCTCTTCTTAACTTGCGGAGAAAGTAGAGACGCTGATTACTTTTCTTGACCAGTGATGTGGTGTGCATGGTCCAGGAGAGGTTCTCTGTGATGTGCACACCCAGGAACTTCGTGCTGGTCACCCTCTCCACTGCAGCACCGTTGATTGTTAGAGGAGCATGCTGGACCTGCGCTCTTCGAAAGTCCACAACAATCTCTTTTGTCTTCTCCACATTTAGAGAGAGATTGTTCTGTGTGCACCACATGGCCAGACTGCTCACCTCACTCCTGTAGTTTGACTGGTCTCTGTTGCTGATGAGACCCGCCACTGTTGTGTCGTCTGCAAACTTGATGAAGAGGTTTGAGTCGTACTTTGGAGCGCAGTCATGGGTCAGCAGAGTGAACAGGAGGGGGCTCAGCACACAGCCTTGCGGAGCCCCCCTGTTCAGTGTGATGGTTCTGGAGGACTTTCCGCCCACACGGACAGCCTGTGGTCTCCCCGTCAGAAAGTCCAGCAGCCAGTTACACAGTGATGTGTTGATCCCCAGGTGGAGCAGTTTGTGTATTAGCTGCTGTGGGATTATAGTGTTGAATGCTGAGCTAAAGTCTAAAAACAGCATACTATACTTCCGTGCATTGTAAACCGACTTCCTGTCCGTGTTTCTCTAATGGAATGAGATCGTGCATTTCAATCTGAAGTGTCATATCTTAAAGAAATTCACTGTGGACCTCAAGTGGAAGGTATGTTATCATTGACAACATGTTGTACATTGTGTAGGGAGTAGAAATATCACCCAAGGATAACTGTCTGATTATAGAGAAGTGACTTTTTCCAAAAGCTTGTAGCCAGTTGTAATGCTAACACATGCTGATTTGGGAAGGTTTCTTCTGCTGTAGTTGCTCACATTATTAATTAATCTGTGTAAACTATTGTTTGGGTTCTGAGTTATAGATCTGT
Organism: Neogobius melanostomus; assembly: GCA_007210695.1. Lineage (NCBI taxonomy): Eukaryota > Metazoa > Chordata > Actinopteri > Gobiiformes > Gobiidae > Neogobius > Neogobius melanostomus. The sequence continues at coordinate 76,601 of VHKM01001121.1, read as the reverse complement.
AGATAGTGCTGCAATCGGCTAACTTCAAAATATAGGCTATCTTAGCTCCAAATGTTAATGCAACATTAGCAATATGCTAACAGTGAGAAACGTGACTGTTATCGACATGCTGTCACGTCTGAGGCTTTAGTGGGCAACACAAATGTATTTTATAGATAATAGTTCTACGGTGGGTCAATAATTTTCACAAAGCATTGCTTCCCTTGCATTGTAAAAGAGCTGTGATTTTAAACTGTTCATTAGATGTTATATACGCTTAAAATGACATCTTAAAGAGTAAAGACTACGCACTGTTGTATTTCAAATTATTGCTCCTCATATCCCTCCAAAAAGGTTGCTTAAAATTCAAGTCTAATGTACTCTGTTTCACTCTTTTTTTTTTTTTCGTAGGATGGCCCAGTCATCACAAAACGATTTTACAGTCCCTGCTTAACTTACCTCAAAGGCCCATCAGCAGGCACTCCAGCAGGTGGCAACAACTGTGGGGAAAATCATTGGGACTACTTTTCCAGAGATCTGTACCATCTATAACATCCACTGTCTGAAGGTAGCGCACAACATCCTGCGGGACCAACATCACCCGGCACATCGCCTGTTCCACCCACTACTCTCAGGAAGAAGGCTGCATAATGATGTCCCCTTCACCTCACTCCCCTCCTTCCTTGGACAGTAAACCATACCCAACTCTGCAATAACTAAAGTGAGCTGGACTTTGCATGGCTGTATTAATTACATCTATATCCAACTCTGACCATATCCTGTGTTTTTGATGCACTTTTTGATCTGTTTGTCTAATGTTACTGTATTTATGCCTGGAACGACAATAAACTTTTGATGTGGCTGGTTTACACAGTGGGTATTTATTAATGGGATCTGCACACTTACAGTATTATGCACTTTGACCAGATACCGTGTAATGTTCTAATGCCCAAACGAAATTTCGTTTTTGAAATGACTGACAGTGTTGAGTGATTTGAGGACATACATACTGTAGTATTTGACTTAGATTAATTTACTAAAAGATAAAAAATGGAAAAGGGTTTTAAATTCTAAATGAAAAGATAACATTAAGTTTAAAATATGTTGGCAGACCAGTGTGCTATCATTGCTTTAACTATAACAAATTTCATGTTTTGTAAATTCATTTGAAAAAGACTTATCCGAGAGCAAGTGGGATTAGCATTACACTGTTCATTCCAGTTGATCGTGAGTAGTGTATTGTCTAACATTTTTCCCATCAGTTTCAAATATAGTGCAGAGTTAGAGTGAGGCGACTGTCGGGAAGATGCCATAGACCCATGAAAAAAATCAAGAAAGCACATCTTCAGGTTCTATTTCAGTAATCGTGTAACATGGATAGAGATCCAAGTCTCAATCATTCCTGAAGTTGCTGTGTAGCAGACATAGACAGAAATTATTAGCTGCAGGCCTTTATTGTGAAGGACTCTCTGCATATATGTATGTTTGAAGCTCCACAAAATGTTGATTTTTCTGTTGAAAGTTTTATTTTTGTCGTCCATCCATCCATTTTCTTCCGCTTTATCCGGGGCTGGGTCGTGGAGGCAGCAGTCTCAGCAGAGATGCCCAGACTTCCCGATCCACGCACACCTCCTCCAGCTGTTCTTTTTGTCGTATTTGTGGATTTTTTTTACCACCATTTCTGTAGTAGCCTCTTGTGAAGTTCCCTAAAATGACAGATACTTATTACTTGACAGTAGAGCCACCAATAAGAACTATAGGCAAAAACGTTACCTGCGTGCTTGGCCGTGTACTGGTCAGTGTTTGGAATAACGCCGTTTAAAAGAACGGCGTTAGGTAACGACGTTATTTTTTCAGTAACGGAGTAATCTAATTCATTACTCTCCCCGTCGTTACAACGCCGTTATCGTTACTGGGTAAACAAAGTGGCACGTTACAATTAGACTGAATGAGCGCCGCGGTGTCGGCTCACGCAGCAGGAGCAGCGGAGAGGGTGGGCGGAGTCTCATGGAGTCTGTGCAGAGTGTTCGTGCTCTCTGCTCCAAAAACTACGTGTGTCCCAGACCCGCGGCTCTTCATCCCCACAGCGCGGTGCGGACGCGGGGGAGAATCGATCAGTAGTGTTGGAACTTATTTTTAACCCAAAGACGCGTCTTTCCCCCCCTCGTTGGCCGCGTTGGCACATGTTTCTTTTACTCCTGTTCCTCCTCATTCTCTGTGAATACGGCCGTATTAATTGACATTGACATTAATACAACAGCGACTCAAATACTGGTCAATACCATTCAGTCACAGAGGCCTCCCCCACTCTACCCCCCATTCAGTTCATTCAGTTACTATGAACATATTTTACATGATAGTACATGATTACAAACACCTCTGTCTGTTCTACTACTACTGACTTTTGAAAAGTGCAAAACAAAACAAAAAATCAAAATTCTTTGATATAAAGCAATTTTTTTTTAACAGTAACGCAAATAGTTACTTGTCCTGGTAACGAGTTACTTTCATTATAGAGTAATTCAGTTACTAACTCAGTTACTTTTTGGAACAAGTAGTGAGTAACTAGGCATTCGAATATAACACAAATAAGTTACTTTGTTAATTGTAATACATTCAAATCTTCAATCATTCAAATGAGGCTTTAGTTTTTAATAATTTGTTGACACAATGGCTGTGAAGCCCCATTCGTTCATGAGGCTTCATATTGCCAATCATTACCTGTAGTGTGTTGTTTGGTAAAGTACTGATGGCCTTCCCCGCAGGACTTTTCCTGCACAGTAACCGGGACATTATTTAAGTTGAAAGTTATCTGTTGAAAAAAATAGTTAAGTATATTTGTACAGAACGTCAACTTCATTTTAGGTAGCGTCAAACAAGCGTTTATTATACACAGTCATTCAATGCAATCCGTGTCTGCTACAGAGCGACTTCAACAAAGATGAATGAGACTTAGATCTCTATCCATAATGTTACAAAATTGCTGAAATATTACCTGAAGATGATGTGCCAAACTAATGGGATAAATGTTAGACGTCACGTGATGACTGGGCCATCCTACAAAAAAGAAAGCCCAAAGTGAAAAATTTTATTTGAAATTTCCGCAACCTTTAGGAGGGATATAAGGAGCAATATCACAATAATTTGAAATAAAACATGCGTAGTCTTTACTCTTTAAGATGTCAATTTTAAGCATAGCCTATATAACATATGTACAGAACAGTTACACATACAATGTATAATTAATAACAAGCAAATGTATAACTGTTGTAGGCAGGATCGTTGTTTATTTCCTTGATTTTTGCAATAATGGGCAAACAGCTGATTTTTACAGTTATGAAGAGCTGTTTATTTAAATCACAGATCTTTTACAGCACAAGGGAAGCAATGCTCTGTTTGTGAAAATTGTTTTGACCCACCGTAGAACTATTATCTATAAAATACATTTGTGTTGCCCACTAAAGCCTCAGACGTGACACCTATAGTCAAGTTTCTCACTGTTAGCATATTGCTAATGTTGCATTAACATTTGGAGCTACGACAGCCAATATTTTGAAGTTAACAGATTGCAGCACTTACAGATCTATAACTCAGAACCCAAACAATAGTTTACACAGATTAATTAATAATGTGAGCAACTACACCAGAAGAAACCTTCCCAAATCAGCATGTGTTAGCATGTGTTAGCATTACAACTTGCTACAAGCCCCTGGAAAAAGCCCCTTCACTATAATCACACGGTTATCCTTGGGTGATATTTCTACTCCCTACACAATGTACAACATGTTGTCAATGATAACATACCTTCCACTTGATGTCCACGGTGAATTTCTTTAAGATATGACACTTCAGATTGAAAAGCACGATCTCATTCCATTACAGTAGCGCGGACAGGAAGTCAGTTTCCACTGCACGGAAGGCGGATTTGTGACGTTTGCGTGAAAAGAGCGTATTAGTACTGTCCAACAACATAGATTCGATAAGAGGGCAACAGTCAGACCGTCCAATCAAAGAACTCTAATCCATATCCCAGATATGGATTAGATAAACCTAACACAGATAAACCTCAAACATGCTGTACTCAATGTCAGATCGTTAAAAAACAAGTCCTTTTTAATAAATAGTTTTATTTCCTCTTATAATCTAGATTTTATGTTTTTAACTGAAACATGGCTTGACAAAAACACTGGGAACGCAGTTTTGATTGAGTGTAGTCCATCAAATTTCAATTTTGTGTCTGAAACACACCAAAACCAGAGGGGCGGGGGTGTCTGTGCAATATTCAGGGACAATATAGTCATCCACAAATTGTCATTTGGGGTTTTTGTATCATTTGAGTGTGTGCCTTTCAAAATGGAGATAAAACAATCTTCCATACTTTATATGACTATTTACAAACCACCACAGAATTGTTTTATCGAAGACTTTACTGAATTACTTTCATTTATATGCACTGATTTTGATTGTTTAGTCATTTCAGGTGATTTTAATGTGCATGTGGATGTGACCTCATTATCTTTATAATAATGAATAGTAGAGAGCTGGGGCTTTGGTGGATTTTAGGGCCATGGATGTGTCAAAGATGAGCCAAAAATGTATTTGATTGCATTTGTAGTTTTTCTGTAGTGAGAGATTTACAACTTTCCATACGTTCGTTACCCTAGTGTACAAAAATGTACACGCTTTTCAAACTGCTATAAAAACCACATACTTTCATCTTTTTTCAAAAAATTTTCACAAATCTGAAGAATCACTTCTCACCTTCTCAAAACTACCAAACATGTTGTTTATATTGGGATTTAAACCCTTTGTTTGCTAGTTTCAAAACAAAATCTTTGACGTTTGTGTTACAAAACGACATAAAACCCTCATTATCTTTATAATAATGAATAGTAGAGAGCTGGGGCTTTGGTGGACTTTAGGGCCTTGGATAGGGATGGGAATCGAGAACCTGTTCTACAAGTAGACCCGGTTCTGTTTGAGCAAAGCATCGGAACCGTACGTCTACTTCATTATCGATCCCTCTTATCGATGCTCCCGCTCTGAAAACACTCTTTTTGCGCACTCTTTTTCAGACGCACGTGCGTAATGACATAGCTCTCTGGTCTGTTGACGCTGCTTCAAAGTAAGCAGGGAAACATCGGCCCAATCTCAATTCTACCCCTTAGCCCCCGCTTCGCCTTTCTCCTCCGTTTTGCGCGTTCACGAGAGACGAAAGAAACCAAAAAATCAGGTTAGAAATCTAGGTGTAATCATGGACTCAGACCTGAACTTAAACAGCCACATCAAAGCAATAACATCATCAGCTTTTTACCATCTGAAGAACATTGCTAAGATCAGAGGAATAGTGTCAAAACCAGACTTAGAGAGACTCATCCATGCGTTTGTCTCCAGCAGGTTAGACTACTGTAACGGCCTGCTCACTGGCCTTTCTAAACGAGCTGTTAGAGCTGCAGAACATCCAGAACGCTGCTGCTCCAGTCCTGACAAGAACCAGGAAATACGACCACATTAGTCCAGTGCTCCGGTCTCTGTACTGGCTTCCTGTCACTCGGAGAATAGAATTTAAAACAGCTCTGCTTGTGTACAAGTCTTTTCATGGTTTAGCACCAAAGTCCATCTCTGACATGTTAGAGCCGTATGAACCATCTCGGGCCCTGAGAACTTCAGGGAGGGGTCTCCTGGTGGTTCCCAGAGTCAATAATAAACACGGTGAGGCTGCGTTTCAGTTTCATGCAGCTAAAATCTGGAACAGTCTTCATGAGGATGTGAGACAGGCCTCAACTCTGACAATGTTCAAATCCAGGCTGAAAACAGCTCTTTTTACCCGTGCATATGAAAACTGAAAGTATTTTATCTGCACTCTTGCCTTTTACTGTCATTGATTAATTTTATGTTGATGTTTTATTGATTGATTTATATCTGTTTTTTTGTAATTTTCTGCAACTGTGAAGCACTTTGAATTGCCTTGTGTATGAATTGTGCTCTACAAATAAACTTGCCTTGCCACTATTTAAGCATGGGCTCTCCTTCACATGGCTCTTTTTTTCTGCACCTCGTCAGATCTCTGTGACTATTCGCCACTAGTCTGCCAAGAACTCACCTGCTCCACTCCAGGAACCAGCCTCTTCCAGAGCCAGCCCCAACCTACCTGCTAGTATATACAGTACTTGTGTATACGTGTATACTAGTATATGTGTGTACTTGTTAGTACCTGTGGCTGAGCAGGTACTCCTCCTTAGCCTGGCGCGCGCCAGACTGATCCTCCATGTTAAGAGATACATGGGGATAGTCTGGAATTATGCGATTTGAATCTCGGTGACTCCGGCAAAACCAAGACGAGCCAATCATATCACGGGAGGTGGGAGTTAACAGTGCGTCATCTACCGCACTAGGATTTCCCATCAACCAGTGCTCCTCCGGGGAAGATGGGGGCCATGACATGACGACAATCTTTTACCAGTGCCCTTTCTTCTTCTGTTTTAAATGAGCTGGACTTGTTCTTAAAGACACAGCAAGAAGCTGCTCTGAGGGTTTTCACCGGAACATTTACTGGACTGCATGTGTGAACTACAATCAATCATGACTACAATCAATCAGACGTAAACGGAAAGCGTAGGTTGTTTTGTGTTTGATTGGTTCACGCTCGTTCAATCTGCGATCGTTAGCTCCGCCTCCAGTCTCGATTTGGAAATTGCGTCCTATTACCACAATTCCAGACTGTCTTTATATGCATTTATAAATGCATAAATGAAGTCAGTCTGGCTTTATGCCAGGCTAACTCCTCCTCACTGTCTTGTGTGTACTTGTACATACTTGTGTGTACTTGTTAGTACCTGTGGCTGAGCAGGTACTCCTCCTCGCTGTCTGCTGCCGTGCTGTCACTCTCCAGGTCGTTGAGGCGCCGTTTCTGCTTCCTCCTGACGCGGCCAGCGGGCCATCTGATTGGTCGCTGTGTCTCAGTCCTCTTGGTAGCGTGCTCTGTGATTGGATGCTTGATGTCGATCCCTTCGTCAGAACCTGAACCTAAGAGTTTGGAGTGTTTTCCTTAGAGAGCGAGCAAAGACAGAACACCACTGTCACCAGCAGAGGGCGCATAGACAAAGAAAAACACACAGGAGCACCACCTCATTTTTTACAGCAGATGTTCAGATAAGCTCTCAGTCGTACAGGAGTTCTCCATGATGCAGTCAGAGCAGACTTACCCCTCAGCTCTCTGTTGTCCTCTATGGCCTCATTAATGGCATCGTCGAAGTCATCAAACCTACAAAGAAGCGTGACAGAGGTGGTCAGCGACACGTCGGTGCCACAGAGTGAGCAGAGCTCACCTGTAGCTGATGTGCTTCCTGGCTCTAGTGGAGCGTCTCCCCAGGTGGCTCCGGCGGACGTCCTTCTTTTTCGGACTCTTCTCTTTGTCTCCCTCCTATTAACCCAGACAGAACATTCAGATTTGAATAACCAGACATTTGAAGGGTCTACAGTGTAAAACCAAGTTACAGGTAATAAACCCACTTTGAGACTTGATCACTGGGTAGCCGGTTGCGTACCCCTTAAGCCCAACGCACACTGAGACGCTTTGACGCGCGGCAAAAGAGCCGCCTCCTTTATTTTCTATGAGAGAACGCACACCAGGGTTGCAGTGACGCATCGCGGAGGAAAATACATGGTTTTAACCTTCTGCAGAGGCACAGAAGGGCGAATGCTTCAGGGGAAGCATGTTAAACTCATGCCACGTTTGCTCTCTCTCTTGCAACACAGACATACGTGTCTTCTTTTATTTATGATAAATATATAAATCACATGTTTAAAGCCCCCCAGCCTCTGAAGTGCCGTGACGCATCGCGTCTAGTGTGTGTTGAAATCCCACATGGACGCGCGTCAGATGACATGCCGCGGCGCGCTGCGTTCTGGTGTGCATTGGGCTTTACTGTGATTAAAAACGCTGTGAATATAGCACATAATATATCTATTTCATCGTTTATCAGTGCAGTCAAGCAAGTTGTGGTGGCTCCTCCCAGTGGCCCTTATTTATTCAAAGTCGACTTTATGCAAGGTGTACACCACAGGCGCAGCTTTATCAGTCTAGACATGGGCAGTTCACACCAAGTCACAAGATTGTGATTATACATTTCAATTACATCAAAATGCACAGAACAAATGCTTTTAACACCACATTGGCAGAGTCCAAACCAGTGTGTGACGTTCGAAATGTGCTGCTGCACTGTGAAAGAGCAAAACACTCCGCTCTACCCCTTCACACTAACAGCCTCATTTTCAAAATAATTTAAAATGGACATTTTCACAATTGTTTTAATGTGGAAAACTGGTTCTTATACACTGCGTTAAGAATTATTATGCAAATTGTATTTTTGTGCCATAAAGGTAAAAAAAAAAAAAAAAATCACTGACATCAATCTCAGACGCCTGTGATGATTAGTTGTCAGGTAAGCCCAGTTAAGGGAAACACTACTGAAAAAGGGCATTAAGCATCATTAAGCAGGCCACCATTTTCAAGCAAAAAGGGAAAGAAAAAGAATCTCTGCTGATGAAAAGGGTGAAATAGTTGAATGTCTCAGACTAGGTATGAAAACCTATTTCACGAAAGATTAAAGGTGCGTTCAGACCAAACGTGCGTCCACGCCCCATCCGCCTCTAGTTGGACGCCAAATATTGCCGCTTCACACTCGTGAGAAACGCCCGTTTGCTGGCGCGTGAAGTTTTGCAAGCGTCATAATTAGGAGGCGTGTCATACAACTCAGGCCGAGCGCAAACCGCCATGATCAACTTGTCCTCCATGCTGCAGGTGATGGGACTTATGGCTCTTTGATGCTTTTAAAAAAAAAAAATGTTTATAAAGTAAATACCCTCTGAATTGACTTTATTTGAACGAAAATGTCACTATTTTACACAAAATAACGATATTTCCCTCTGTGAAGTTTCTTATCACAAAAAACCAATCACATGGCCTGATTAAGCTTCTGTTGCTTCATTCACGTAACTTTTCCTCTGACCCTCTCTCTCCCTCGCGCAAGAGGGGAGAAAACACGGGTATGGGCTGGAAACCCCAAGGTCAAAGTGGGAAACACCTCCAAAGGTGGTAGAGAATGACCAAGCCAAGATCCTGTGGGACTTCCAGATACAGACGGACAGAATGGTAATGAACCAACCGGACATTGTGGTGGACAAAGAGCAGAGGAAAGCCGTGGTGGTTGACATAGCAATACCAAGCGACTTCAACATCAGGAAAAAGGAACACGAGAAACTAGAGAAATACCAGGGGCTCAGAGAAGAGCTAGAGAAGGTCTGGAGAGTGAAGGCATCAGTAGTGCCCGTGGTCGTTGGGGCACTCGGGGCAGTGACCTCCAAACTGGAGGAGTGGCTCCAGCAGATCCCAGGAAATACATCAGACATGGGTGAGGACGAGTTTATTATATACTGTATATATATATTTTTTTACCTTTATGGCACTGAAATACAATTTGCATAATAATTCTTAACGCAGTGTAGAAGACTGGTGCTGTAGGGCCCTGTGTCTCACCGGGAGGATGTTCTCCACACTGATGCCCACATACACCAGCCGCTCCCTCCTGCACACACACAAACACACAGGTCAGTGCGTGTGAGAAGGTCAGAGAGAAGGACAGACTCAAGGTCAGAGAGAAGGTCAGAGAGAAAGACAGAGTAAAGGACAATTCATTTATTTATTTAATATGGACATAGCAATTACATTGGACAAACCAGATGCATTGTTTAAAGTGTTATAGCACATGTGCTAATCATCAACACCTGTTCATAGGGGGCTTTTAGATTACAAAGCTAAAACACATTATTAAAGGTTACAATAAAAAAATAAAAAAACATTATTAAACAAAATAAGTTTACACATGAGAACAATTTTGGCCCAATTTGAGCCACTGTTTGAGCTCTCTGGTAAAGATGTTGATATTAGTCTGTATTTTCAGTCCAGGGGAGAGAGTTCCACAGTGTAGCCCCTCTGAAGGAGGAGCTAGACTATCCAAAGGATTTTCTAAACTTTGGGAGCACACAATCCCTGCTAACGGAGGCTCTGGTGGAGAGTCTGAGAGAACCCTGACACCTCACCATGAGGTCAGACGGAATGTCAGAGATAAGGCCAGAGAGAAGGCATTAAAAATGCTGTTATGGCCTGCTTCCGCTGGTCATTACAAATAAAATAGAATTGGGGCAGGCGAGATGTGGACCTGTTGTAGGGTCCCCCTCTCAACGGGCTCAACAATCTTGTCTTTTTAAAGCACCACTCAGTATAGGATTATAAAGCGGTTCACAACATCAACTAGTTAGGGCAGCAGGGTGGGGCCCCTTGGTGGGGGGCTACCGCCCTCTACCAGCTTGCCACATAATACCCTGGCTTTTTAACGCACCTCATAAATAGAGAAAACAATCAAAAACCACTGACAGAACAATCTTAACCAACATTATTACAGTTGAAGCAGGTCTGATAGAAATGAGAAACATGATACATTTGAAGATGATACTTTTGAGAATGATACTTTTGAGAATTGCTATTATTGTTATTGTTATTATGGTGATGATAATATATGTATAATAAATATGTGTGCTAGTAATGTATGTGTATGCATATATATGTATACATATGTCTGTATGTGTATATATACTGTATGTATATCTTAAACACTATGACTACTTAAACAATAAGTAACTCAATAGAATGGTGACTAAAATGGTAATATAAGCAATGATTAAAAATAAGAGAAAACTATAAAAGTAAGTAAATACACTCAGAAATCACTAACTTTTCTATTTTCACTCTATGTTTTTCATACTTGTAAGTTGTCTTGTAAGTCTCATCAGATTTTCAACCTATGACATGTAAAAGCTTCGAATTAACAATGTTGCTAATTAATAATTGTATTTTGAATATGGAGTAGGCACTTATAAGCTTTCTTGCTTTGGCCTACATTTAACATTATCACATGTGTGATAATGTAAATGTAATGATGTAAATATTGTAAATAATGGCTAATTTTAAATAATAGCTCAAATAAATTAAATCAAAGGTCAGAGAGAAGGTCAGAGTGAAGGCCAGAGTGCAGCCCAGATTTAAGGTCAGAGTGAAGGTCAGAGTGAAGGCCAGAGAAAAAGACAGAGTGAAGGCCAGCGTGAAGGCCAGAGAGAAAGACAGAGTGAAGGCCAGAGAGAAAGACAGAGTGAAGGTCAGAGTGAAGGCCAGAGTGAAGGCCATAGTGAAGGTCAGAGTGAAGGCCGACAGAAAGACAGAGTGAAGGCCAGAGTGAAGGCCAGAGAGAAAGACAGAGTGAAGGTCGGTGCCTACCGTTTCTCAGCCAGCTCCTGCCGCTTCAGGGCACTGTCCAGACAGCTCAGCTGCTCCTCCAGACGCTCACACAGCTGCTTCTGAGGGAACAACACCAACAACTCACACTAGAGATGGAAAAGAACGATCTCATCGTAGCATCTGACACATATCCATCAGTCCTGGGGAGGAGGACTGATCCCCCCCAGTAACTGTTGATGTAATGGATAGTGTGTATCCGTGGACGGGTTTAGTCTGCCATCTGTTGACAATGGTTTGGACTGAACACCGGGTGCTTTCGCGAAAGTTGCAACCCTCAGACCAGCTTTGTACTTGGGTCTACCAGATCTCTTTTCTTGCCCACTTTGGCTGACAAAAGCTGCATAATAATTCGGCACACTCATATGGATGCAGAGGCGTAGCTTGCCATAAGGCAAGGAAGGCAGCTGCCTGGGGCCCCCAGCTGTGAAGGGCCCCCATGCACCAACCCGTTTTTCAGATACCTGCAGTAAACGCTTGATAGACACAGCCTTCCTAGTGATTTTGGTGATGCAGTTACATCATCTTTCCACCAACGCTCTGTGGTGCTGTTTATCTCCATCCTGCTGCATGCTTTAGTGAGTCATGGTTCCCTAATGTTAACTTATAATCCAATAATGAGCAGTGGACAGACTTTTTTACTCATGGCTCCACCAGATTATATTTCTAATAGTGAAACCAGTTTATTGTAACTCTCTTCATGACCTAAAGAACCTCAGCCTTCTGTTCTGAGGAAAACCTCTGCAGAGAACTGCATTATGGGAGTTGTCAGGTGACCCGCTCCTGCCCAAATGACATCCTCTCTCCCAGTGCGCAGTACACCGATCGGCCACCAGAGGGCCCCAACCGACATTCTTGCTTGGGGCCCCTTGGTACCCCTGCTACGCCACTATATGGATCCATAGACTGTGGACCTACAGCCACAGCTCGCCCTGGTTACACAGCAGCTCCTCATCAGATGCTTTAATCTAACTCTTCAACACCATTGCTACAATACCCTCCTCATGTCGCGTTATGTGTTCATGTTTTCCATTCACGTTGACTGTTAATGTGGTATATTTATTAGTAAGTTTGTTTTTTGTCTCTGTGTTTTGTTTTCTGGGAGACATTTTGACACTGTGTTTTGGTGATGTCTCAAGTGACGTTCGCTTAAGGGCAGGTTTAAATCAATTCCGTTGGCTTTGGACTGGAAATAAATGACTTGTTTCTCTTTTAAAGTGGTTTTAGATCCATATTGCCTCTAAATAATGTTTTACATGTGTGATAGATAAGGCTTTGGTTTAACTCGGTACTGTTAAATGCAGTAAAAGTGGATGTAGGCAGCTCCTGAACTCACATGCTGACAGGGAGGGCAGAACCAGTCTCCATCGGGCACCAGCATCAGTGGGGGGCGCAGGCAGGCCGTGTGGTAGCCCCGGTCACACAGGTCACATAGGAGGATCTGAGGAGAGGACACACCTCACCTTTAAAACAGGGGAGTCATGAAGTGAACTGTACCCAGAGGAAAGCCTGAAATAACACTGAAAAGCTGCCATTAAACCCAAACCTGTAAACGTGACGGGCTGATGCTCATGCTACCTGCACAAACACTGTCCAAGATGTTGGACAAGTTATTTTGGTCAAATTTCCCTATGGGGACAATAAAGTATACCTTAACCTTAGCCGATCCATCTCCTGCTCCCTGAACCACTCTTTCACAATGTCATCTTGGAATGCCATCAGGGAAGAGGAAACCTACTGATGGAATAAACTGGTCATTAAGGATGTTCAGGTCGTCATACGGTGTTGTTGAACCTAGACCTGACCAACTGCAGCCGCCCCAGATCAGAACAGTTAGTGACATCCAGGAAAAGGACACTTTCGTTTTGGTCAAACGGTGTATTGTGCATTGTGGGTGCTGAAAGCTGTAAGCCAATCTCTCCAGGACCTGTTCACCTCCAGGACCCGGAGGCGTGTAGGTCGGATCCCAGCTGACCCTGCTCACCCTGGACACGAACTATTCACCCCTCTCCCCTCAGGCAGGAGGCTACAGTCCAGATCCATTGATCCCGCCACTTGAACAGTTTTTTCCAGATTCATGAACAAAAACAAGACCCAGTAACTCAGTTACAGACTCATGGACGTTATCTGCTCTATTGCACTATGTGGTATGTCCACATTTAGATCCGCTATCATCACTTTATGCACCTACACATCTGTAAATACAATCCCTTTGTTGTTCTATGTCAAATTGTTGTCTTATCATATTTTACTCTTTTTTTTCCCATTTATTTATTTTAATATTCTTTATTCACGCCCTTATTATAGTTTTCAAGTGTTTATAGCTTTTTTTAATCTAAATTCTGCGTTATATGTTTTATGTTGCACGATTGTACTGAGAAAAAAACCTAGTTTGTGAACCTGTTCTCAAACAATGGCAATAAAAACGTTTCTGATTTTGTTTCTGATTATACATTTAGCTGCGAGAAATACATTTTTGAAGTGGAGGTAATTTGAGCACTGAAAAGAACAGGAGAAGGTCCGGGGAAGCTGTCTGGACCAGGACTCTTCAGATTAGAACACTACAATATGGTCAAAGGACGTGCAGTTTAGAAAGTCAGTAGGATTTGGACACTTTAGGACAGTGGTTCTCACCTACAGACCCCTTCACAGGGGGTCGCAGGCAAAATTATCAACCGTTTTGCTTGATCAATGATTGAATCAACAACTACATTTTGATATTATAAACCACAAAGTCGTCAAACTGCACAATGTTATGTTTTATTTAGGGTACATTCAGTACGGTTGAATGTGAAGTCTAATCCGACTAGGCTAAAGATCCAACGCCGATATGTTTCCCCAATAAAACCTGTCAAACCAGTCTTGTCCTAGTCTACATGACAGCCACCGATTCGAATTTCCTTTGGGAGCAGCAGGGGAGCAGCGCAACCCCTGGCCAGCAGGGGGTTGATGGCTATGTGCACCATTTCCGGTTCATCATTGGCTGTTATGTTGTCATTAGCAAACAGCCCATATTCGCCCAAGGTGCTTTCAGACCTATCTGCTTCTTCCTACGTATCTTTAAAGAGCAACTAAACACCAAATCAAGTTTTTTTTTACTGATAAACTGTCTCAATGGGTGTCTCATAGTGTTGTCCACTGGTCCCTGACATTATTCTGACATTATAGCGCAAACATGTGTCAAATCCTAACTTTGGCCTGAAAACGAATGGGTTGCGCCCCCTTCAGGGTAAACTCTGCTACTAAATTAGAATTTCCTGATTGGCTGGAGACGTGTCCACGGCCTCCACAGAACGTCATAAGCCGCACCAGCTCCACACATCGTCACCAGGTGCTGCCAAGTGTCCTGCCCCTGTACCTGTGGTTTATAACCAAGTCCCTCCCACGTAATCAGTCTGCCGTGATTGTGCCAATGCAAAGGCCCACACACTCACCCCACACATGTCACCCCCAAACTTCAGAGACCGCCTCTTTCACAGCAATTTTTGACTTTTGTTTGTGGGTGGGGAAAGGCTTTGGCACGCCCGTTTAGGTACTCTTTAACTATACACCCATGGTCTACACACCGGGGCATACCCTGGTGTAAGCTCAAATAGCAGATAGCCAGCTACTAACATTAGCAGTAGCGCCGATGGGAATCACATGGGCCAACACACATTCTCAGCGCTGATTCAGCCACTAAAATGAGCTCTCCTGTCATCCCTGTTGGAGCAGTACACAGATTTGCTGAACAACAGCAGTAGTCCATTAGAAGTAGCTAACTCAATGTTACTTGACAATGTGGTGTTGTTTTTGCGTTTGCATTTTTGCGTTCTGGGGCATGCGCAGTTACTTTGTGCTAATCCAATGCGGTTACAGGCTGCTCCAATCCGACTGGAATCAGCCCAGGCAGGTTGCCGCTCGGCTCAGGGGAAAAGTCGGATCAGCAGCAAGTCTTCTGGGGTATGACTCTACAAGATTTTCACATCTAGAGACTGACATTTTAGCCCATTCCTCTTTACAAAACAAATCAAGCTCTGTCAAATTAGAAGGAGAGCGTTTGTGAACAGCAGTTTTCAGGTCTTTCCACAGATTTTCAATAGGATTTAGGTCAGGACTTTGACTGGGCCATTCTAACACATTAATATGTTTGTTTTTAAACCATTCCATTGTAGATTTAGCTTTGTGTTTAGGGTCATTGTCCTGCTGGAAGGCGAATCTCCGCCCCAGCCTCAATTCTCTTGCTGACTCCAGCAGGTTTTCCTCCAAACTGTCTCTGTATTTGGCTCCGTCCATCTTCCCAACTATTCTTACAATCTTCCCAGTCCCCGCTGAGGAAAAGCAGCCCCATAGCATGATGCTCCCCCACCATATTTGACACTGGGGATGGTGCACTCAGGACGATGAGCAGTGTTAGGTTTGCTCCATACATAACGTTTTGCATTTGGGCCAAAAAGTTCAATTTTTGTCTCATCTGACCAAAGCACCTTCTTCCACATGGTAGCTGTGTCCTCCATATGACTTCTAGCAAACTTCAAACAGGATTTCTTATGGCCTCCTTTCAATAATGGCTTTCTTCTTGCCACTCGTCCATGAAGGCCAGATTTGTGTAGAGTACGACTTATAGTTGTCCCATGTACAGATTCCCCCAGCTCAGCGGCAGTACGTCGCAGCTCCTCCAGAGTTATCTTGGGGCACTTGGTTGCATTTCTGACCAGTGCTCTCCTTGTTCGGTCTGTTAGTTTAGGTGGACGGCCGTGTCTTGGTAAGTTCGCAGTGGTGCTATACTCTTTCCATTTCTGAATGATGGATTGAACAGTGCTCCGTGAGATGTTCAAATCTTGGGAAATCTTTGTATAACTTAACGCTGCTTTAAACTTCTCCACAGCTTTATCCCTGACCTCTCTGGTGAGCTCCTTGGCCTTCATGATGTTGTTTAGTGACCAATACACTCTGACCATAGCTCTGAGGCCCTCACAGAACAGCTGGAATTATACTGAGAGTAGATTATGCACAGGTGGCCTCTATTTAATGGTTAGGGCAAGGTGTGAACATTCTGCAGTCATTAGGAATGTTATAAAGGCAATTTAATGCACTCAGAAAATGCTGTATGAATACTTATGCACACCCCACTTTTCTATTTTTTTAAAATAACAGAATCATGTATCATTTTGCTTTCACTTCACAGTTGGTCTGGTGTGTGTGAACTTTCAGTAAAAAAATCTAAATAAAATCTTTATGTTTATGGTTGTAAACATGACAAAATGTGCAAAAGTTCAAGGTGTATTAGTACTTTCAAGAGGCACTGTAAATTTCCTAGCTTTACATGGGTTTGGATGATCTTGTTCTAGTCCGAATAGGCGAGAGATTCAACTTTTCCTTTGTTATGTAACCACACTGAATTTTACTCGTGTTAGTTTTCCAAAAACTGTATTCACTAGTCTAATGAAGGTGAGCATGGTACCAGCTCCGGGTGAGTGGCCTGTCCACACTGGGTGCAGGCGTCTGATGCACTGAGCTGTGTCTCTCCTTCTCCCTCCGGATGCTCCGTGTGCTCCATGTGCTTCTCGAGGTCCTCCAGCTCCTGCTTCACTTTGGGCCTCTTGGAGCGCACAGGGGTCCACTTAGGACAGCCCTGCAAACACACGAAAGACATTCAAATCCACTCCAAACAAGAGTAAGATTAGGAACACGAATAAGTGTTTACAACGACTCCAGTGGCTCTCAACTGGTAAATCAGGACCAAAAAGAGGGTCGCAAAACCATTTTCACAGGGTCTTTCCCGGGAAGAAGATTGTGTTCAAATGATAATTATAAGATAAGGTGAGGAGCTCAGTTACCCGGGAGGAGCTCAGAGTAGAGTCGCTGCTCCTTCAAGTCGAAAGGAGCCAGCTGAGGTGGCTAGGGCATCTGTTCCGGATGCCTCCTGGCCGCCTCCCTCGGGAGGTATTCCAGGCATGTCCTATTGGGAGGAGGCCTCGTGGAAAGCCCAGGACACGCTGGTGGGACTATGTCTTAGAGCTGGACTGATGTAACTTCAGGGTCCCCCCAGAACAGCTGGAGGAGGTGGGCGTGGATCGGGAAGTGGGGGCATCTCTGCTGAGACTGCTGCCCCCGTGACCCGGCACCGGATAAAGCGGAAGAAAATGGATGGATGGATGAATATTATGGGGTTGTTTTGATCATAATTTCAGTTTGATAGGCTCATTTAGTGTATTTGGTAGAAAATATACAGTATTTTTCTCGATTTATCAGAAATTCAACTCAAAATTTGGATCACAGCTTGTCATTCTATGATTATGGTGGGTCCTGACAGCACACCAGTTGAGAACCACTGTTATAGACTACATTTTGTCCGTATCATTAGCCATAATAACAGCAACAATCAGCGTCAAAAATGAAATATGCATGTAGATGAAAATTCAACCCTGTTTCAATGATGATTTTATTGTTGTTTCCTTGATGTGTAGTATCTATTACTGATCATTTCAAACTGGTCAACATTTGCACTTGAACAGTTTGAACAGTTTGCATGAGACCCATGTATGTTCATTAACATGCACTGTCCCGACCAAATAAATAAAAAATAAAGGAGGACCTTCTGCCCAGTCGCCACAGGGCAGGGGACCTTTCTATGACGGCCTGTTGAGATCAGGTGAACGACCCTCCATTGTTAAGGCTAATAGGTCTGTTTCTGCACCAGAGCGTAACAAAGACGTGCTAATAAGCCAAATCAGCATTATCAGTACACATGCGTGGTAATGTTCCGGTCAAAGTTCACAACTACCCACGGTGTCAACAAAGCCCATTAAAACCAAACCATCATAGTGGAACAACCGGCTATTTAGTGACTATTATGGCACTTAAAGTGGTTTTACGGCGATATGCCAGGTTCATTCATTCTCCATTGCAGTGCGACTGTCCTCATGGGCTTAATCAGTGTATGGAAGAGTTTTACACTATTCACGAGTGCAATAAAGGAACCTCAGAGCGTTTTATGTGAGCCGCCATACGCACTCATCAAATTTCCTACTAAAAGAAAAGATCCAGAACGTCGTGACGAATGGATTAGATGTGTAAGTTTGACAAATAGCTAACTAGTAATGCTATTTGTAACCAATACGTCTATTTACTTAATTCTCGAAGACCTCACAGTCATGATTACTATGACAACGGACAGTGCCATTTTAGCGTGATTTCCAGTTGCCTGACATAGCCATGGATCAATCATGAAATACTCTACATCTGGCAGGGAAAGCGGTGCCAATTTTAGCTACTAAACGAAGCAAAGCTATAACTAGCTAAACTTAGGCACAGCAGCGGTCTGTGGCAGGTCTGAGGACTAAACCAGGACGTAGACTACACCGGTTACAAATCAGGACTGAACCATGACTGAATAAGAAACTAGAGCTTTTAGACCAAGAGAAAAGCACAGCACAGCAGTGACAACAAGAAAGATATAGGCTATTTACCGTTAGCGGCAGACCCAGAGCCTGAGCTCACGTACTGTTGTTATTAAGTTTACTCCAGCTGCACCGGAGGAATTCAAAGATTTATTTGTGGAAGAGTGAGTGCTTACTCTGTATTAGACATTTTTGGTAAAGTTTCAGTAATTTATTAGTGACATAGTGAGTGCTCGTACTGTGTAAAGATCTTTGACATGTGAAGTGCTTTTGCTTTGTCAGAGCGCAGTGTGTTTAGAAAAGTTTAGTTTGTGGCTGAACGAAAACGGTGTCATGATGTGGATCTGATCTGTCCCTGCCGCTCAGGAGGTAATACTGTCATTTCTCTCGTTTTAATCACTGCTTAAATGGAAATTCCTCTCAAAACATGAAGTTACAAGCAAGCTGCTGCGGCCTGTTGCTTTCTGTTGTGCCAAAACCACGCTTAACTGGTTGCTACGTGTTGCTATGTCAGACTGCACAATGTCATACCTGATTTCGGCCATTTGTCATGTTGTTTTCCATGCCAAATGTAGGGTCATTCTTGATTTATCCATTGCGATGTCTGGCAACGGGAAACACGCTAAAATGGCGCTGTCCGTTGTCATAGTAATCAGTGACTGAGTACACGCCGTCTTCGAGAATACAAACTGTTCTTTTTTATTTATTTATTGGTTTAGCAAGGGCCACAAGTTCTTTTTTCTCTCCCCAGTAACACTGTGTCCCCGTTTCTTTCACAATTCTTTTAAAACATCGATTTTCAACCCTCAAAATAATCAATATCTGTGTCACACTCAGTCATGTACACAGTTTGGGATACGAGCTGGGTAGTCCTGACCTTTAACCTGGACCAGCATACTTTGCGCTCGGTGAAATGCTGAATCCGCTTATTGAGTGATACTGTAAACTACTTGAATAGGTGGGTGTGGTCAAGCTCCTCCTTCTGGGAGGGGCTTGAGTTATAAACAGTCCCAATGAAACATGTAAGACCAGTTAAAAAATAGTAAAAATGTACATTTTGCATGGTTGGAAATAGGGACCGACAGATATGGATTTTTGGGTCTAATACTGATAGGAAGGGGGTTGGCCGATATTTTAAGTAATTTTATTTGATGTTTTTTATTTTTGTTTATCTCTCATATAGCCTATAGTTAAACCATAGACCGTTAAAAAGAATAGACAGCTCCTCCTCACTCCTCCCCGTTTACCATAATGACCACGTTCGAGGGGGAAATCATGGTGGATTTACAGACTCCTCCTCCCCTGCTCTGACGAAGCATGTTCCTAATAAGGGCATAAGGGCGGGATCTTCACTGTAGACTCGGCCCTTGCGTGACGTGTAGCTCGCGCAGCTCCAATGCTAACAGTCCGACCTCCGTTAAGTAGGAGATTTAAAAAAAAAAATCTTTCGAAAACCAGCCTGGTTTCTTTTTTTGTGAGTAACCCAGCGTTATCTCAGGAGGAATATGTAGCCATAGAAAGCGTTAAAAAAATTGAAACCAGGCGTTAAAGTTGTTTTTAACGTGTCTAAAGTCTTGCTTTTCAATGGGGCCTAGCGATGATATGGAGGTACTACAGCAATGGCGGCCTCCAGTGTTGCGGTCATAAAGCAGAGTAGCTCGCGGCCATTGAGTTAAACATGTATTATTATAGTAAAGGTTTCACTCATACAAGTATATCTAATAGAGGTCGATGGGGTTTTCCTGAGGCCGATAGGATTTTGACTGGCTGTTGCCGATACGCACCACTGATGTTTTTGGCCAATATTTATATATTTATATCCTGTGAATGAAGCTTCTAAAACGTGTCAGTGTTGAACTCTGACAGCAGGGGGCGCTGTCTATTCATGTTTAGTAGGTACTTCAGAGGGAGCTTGTTTGATAGACAAAAATCAGTAGATTCCAAAACAAAAAAAATGGAAGTCTCTTTCTCTTATGGTTCCGAAATAATAAGCAAAAGTCAAAATATATATATAATATATAAATAGGTGAACAAACTTGTTCCTCCGCTTCCTTGAGGCCGAGGAAGTTGTGGGAGGCTCATTTTAAAGCCCTTTCCAGAGCAAAGAATGGGAAGTCGGTTCCAGAGATATTGGCTGATATAAAAGCTGATATCGGCCAATAGCCGATATTGAAATTGCTCAAATATCAGCTCGGTCGGGCCCCTAGTTCCAAATAGAACTTTATAATGTGCAACAAGAGGAAATGGGAGTGAGACAAAAAAGAAGATAAAAAGATATAGATACAGACGGCATCTCTGGAATCGCCCATATATGGTCATGTTTTGAAGCAGTTTAGGGGGGAAACAAAGTGGAGAAAATCTAAACTTTCTCTAATTATTTAAAAACTAAAGGCTTCATCCGGCTTAAGAACATTTTGTTTTGTGTTATTGTAAATAATTATTGAGTTTTATCACAAAGTATTGTGAAATAACACCATAATTAATATTCTTATGGTGTCCACTGGCGGGCTCCGTACAGACACATACTCAGATATTTTTATGAACTCAGATATTTGTCTAAAATTGGGCCTTCAGGCCACACGCATTTGGACGTCATTAAATTAATCGTTTCAAAGTAGATATTTCTCTAATGTATGAACAGCATTCATTTCTCCAAGTTGTGCATATCCACAGCAACAGCTGTTCTGCTGCTGCCATGAACTTTAGCTCAACTGTTTTGTCATTAGCTTTAGTTCTGAAAGGCAAGAAACACAAAATGTGTTTTGTTCTTAAACCACACAAAAGACAAGCAACAGGTGACAAGCTGTGCCACCGTGGGCGGCACGGTGGCACAGCGGTTAGCGCTCGTGCTTCACAGCTAGAAGGTCCCTGGTTCGATTCCCACCTGGACGGGGCCTTTCTGTGTGGAGTTTGCATGTTCTCCCCGTGTCTGCGTAGGTTTCCTCCGGGTACTCCGGTTTCCCCTACCACTAAAAACATGTACAATAGGCCAGGATGAAGGAGAGTGTGTTTGAGAGTGCGCATGGGGGACGACGGACGCAAATTAGCCCAAGGCTACAATCCGGTGTGGCTTGTTTACATGCATGAGACCCATGTATGTTCATTAACATGCACTGTCCCGACCAAATAAATAAATAAAATAAAAATAAATAACTTGTGCAGAATCAACAGTGATATGTGAGTCTGACCCTGGACTGATTTGTGGTGAGGGGAGTCTTAAACGCTCCTGGCTCGTTGGATAAGATACTTTTCTGATGAGGACACCATGTGAGGTGCTCCTTACCCTTCGCTTCCTGGTCTGCACGGCCGTCACTGGGAGATGAAGCGGGCCTTTACTCCTCCCCACTCTCTTCCTCTGGCTCTCGGCTGCCTTTGAGCTGGGCCTGCAGTCAAACCAATAACCAACAACAGTGATAATCCTGCGTGATGAACCACAGCGAACATGTCCTACAATACTGCAGCTTAGAAACAAACCTGGACACTTTATAACTACTGTACTCTATGTGTGGATAAGACACCAGTGTTAATTTTGACAACATATTTTAATTTAGTTTTCGTCTTAGTCTTTTGACGAAAATGTAATTCAATTTTAGTCGAGATTTAGTCAAAAAAAATCTTCAATTTTAGTCTAGTTTTAGTCGACTAAAATTGCAAGTCAATTTAGTCGACTAAATTTAAGACAAATTTAGGCGACTTTGCATTTATAATATTCATTATAATCATATTTAATCAGCTCCTCTGCTTCATGGAGCTGCTCCCACATGAACAAAGCTCAGAGCTGCTCCTTTGGAAGTGAATTTACATGATCTGAGGCTCTTTCAGACGGTCAATAGAAGTTTGGATGATTTTAGTCTCTCCTTTTCATTTTTATTTAGTCTTATTTTAGTCGACTAAATATCTGGACATTTTAGTCACAGTTTTAGTCTCATCAAAAACTTTTAATTTAGTTTTAGTCCAATTTTAGTCGTCAAAAATATCACTTTGACTAAAATTAAGACTAAATATTTTAGTCGACGAAATTAACACTGTAAGACACTGGATTAGTCTGGGCTGTTGCTATGAGCGCCCTCTACTAGCAACAGAGGGAATTAATTAGGGGAAAAAGAAGATACAAGCCACTAATTTCAACAAGAACATGATAACAAATCAATGGTAAGAAAATCCAAGCAGCGCAAATCAGAGTGGGTTCTATTGTAGAAGAAGAAACCGAGGTAAACAGAATGATTGAAACCGTGAATGAAGCAAATGAGGTCTGTTTTTGACAATGGAACGATGTTATAACATGATTAACAATGAGAAGAGCGAAGGGGATTGACTGACCTGCAGATCCTGGCAGACCTCCTGAGGCGCGGCTCGTCCCCTGCCTCCCCCTCCTCTTCCTCCTCCTCCTGCTGCTGCTGGGGTTTGGCGCTTCGGCCTCGGAGCTTGTCTCGGCGCTGAGGTGGGATCTTGATCTTCAGACGGATGCCTTCTCTCTGCAGCTCCGATGAAGCCTCTTCTTCTTTGAGCGTGCCCGAGGTCCTGAGGTTCGGTACAGAAGAAAATGTTGAAGCCACAGCCCGGGCTTCCGTCTGGTGAACCAGCACGGTCTCCCTCCTCGCTGGCCTCTGCTCACGAGGACACTCGGGACTGGGCTGCGGCGACTGAATACACTCCCGGAGATGGCGAATGACCCCGACATGGCCAAAAGCGGGCCCTGGGACCCGGTCCGGGCCGCTCCTGTGGGGCAGAAGCGGTGGAGGTGTTCCATTGGTCAGCTCGGGTCCAGGCGTGTGGATGACAGACGGGTTGAGGACGATGATGCTGCTGTTGATCCGATGGTTGCTGTGGTAATCCTGGGATAGTTTGAGCTCCCTCTTCTTCAGCGGGATGGTGGCCTGCTGGCTGCTCCTCACGCTGCCCGCCGGAGCTCTGAGGACAGATACAGTATTTTGGAGGAGTGCCCTGCTCTCCTCTCTCACGGCGGTGATGGTGCGGACGTGGTTATCTAAAGGTGGTTTGTCGTCACTTCTTTCCACTGCCTCATCCACCTTAGGGCCATCCTGCTGGACTTCTGCACAACAAATCAGACCATTAGATCTTTTTTAATATAACCAGTGCTGCAGCTCATTATTCGCTCATAACACAGGGTCACCATCAAACATTTCTGCTTAGGGCAGTTCCACATAACACGCTTGTATCCCGCACGCCTCGGTCACGCCTTGTCACATATTGACTCTAGCCAGTACACGCAAGAGTTTCCAACACACAAAGATCGCAGTTGTGGGCGGTGCTCCCACAGATGCGCAAGCAACAACAGGACGGCCTGAAAAGTTGTGTGAGTCGTGATGAGAACAATGTGGACAAATAATGCCTTTTGGTGGGGTTTATGGAATTATTCAGAGGTGCCAAGGCAAAAACTAGAGGAAAGAAGCAGCTACAAGACGACTATGAAGGTAAGCTACATGCTAATGTACAGTATTGCTAACACCAGCTAAAGTTGTGTAACAGTAATATCAGCAAAATCCCCTTTTACCACAGCGGTATGATGTTGTGAAATATTAAATCCATATGACCTGCCTGTTAATAGTGAGGGCGGACCTCTCTTGTTTGCCAATCAGGGCTCAGTCTGTTCCAATGGGTGAGGAAAGCTCTTCTCTTTGGTCCTCATGGTGGGGAGCTGACATTGCTGTAATATCACCCCCTGGTGAGGTTCTGTCTCTATTGAAAAATTACATTTTCTAAGAATTTTAGATTTAATGCCAATTTAATGTTTTTTAATGACTTTTAATGCTCTGTAGTTTCCGGGCCTCTACTTCTCTACTTTCTTTGAGGTATGTGGAAATGAACGAGCTCGCCGTCTCCTCTGGAGCGCATCATCTCTACGCTCGCCTTTCACCTCCAGCTTGTTTAATTAATGTGGCCATACCGCCTTTGCTCTGCCTGATCCCGTCAGACCTTAGAAGCTAAGCAGGCAAGGGCCTGGTCGGTACTTGGATGTGTTTGGGAACACCAGGAAGCCTGGGTGAATGTAGTGAGTGAGTGAGTGGTTGGTGGTGGCCGGAGGGGCCGATGACGCAGACTGGTTGCCTCGTTTCCGTCAGTCTACCCCAGGGCAGCTGTGGCTACAATAGTAGCTTACCACCACCCAGTATGGAATGAATGAATAATGCATTGTAAAGCGTCTTTGAGTGTCCAGAAAAGCACTATATACAACCGATTCAGCATTATTATTATTATTAATGTGTATATCACTTTATTCCAGTTGTGTCCTTGTTAGGGAAAGGAATTGTATAGTTCCGCACATGTTTATTCAAAATCATTTGGATTTTTCTACATAATATTAATATACTCATTAGTTGCTGTGTTTTATCATTGGCTTTAGGCCCTGGATACTTTGATGACTGCCGCCTGCTCTCACAGAGTCACAAGCTGTGGCTTGTTTTTTACTGTCACTGTATTATAAATAACAAACACATTCTGTTTGAGCATCAGTGTTTCTGGGTGAGGTGATAAAGACTCCTTAAAAAGGCGAGGATATTAATAACCAGTGTTAGTAGCCTCTCGATCAGCAATGTGTGTTTAACATGAAAATCATGTGAAAAAGTATTTCCATTGCAGCCGTACCTGGTTTATCTGGCTCTTCTTTCAGGGAAACGGGACACTTGCCGTCACTTTGTTTCATGTCTGAGCAGCTGCGTTCCTCTTGGATAAAGACAGAGACATTCAGAACAAACTTACAAAAGCTTCATGCAGCCTAGCTGTGCGCACCGAAAGAGGGGCTCTGCTGGGGCTCTTGTTGGGGCAGGTTTGAGTGGGTCTGGGCCTTCAGGAGCTTTAGGGCGTCCACCAGATCTGTCCGGGACCTGAGAGAGGAGAGAACAGACAGTGGCGCAAAAAGAGCATACGCAATATATGCCTTGCATAGGGGCGCCGAAAGGACGGGGCGGTGATTAGTCATGGGTCGGTCGCGAACGATCCGGCTCTTTTGAACGAGTCTTTACAGTGAACGATATGAACGGGTTTGCAGAGTTTTTTTTTTTTATTCCTCTTTGGGGAGAGGCGTCACTTTAGTTGTGCATGCTTATTTTGCGAAACAAAAGTCACTGCTGGAGTGGGGCAGAGAGGAGTGTAGGATTGGCAGAGGGACAGTTTGTGAACGCACGACCGCGGGACGTGAGCGCGGCCTGCGGGGAAACGGTTTCAGAGCGCGGCTCTGGGGAAACGGCCCGAACGCTCCCAGTGCCAGCACTGTCCTGGGCCATAGGAGAGAAAAAGGCGCGCGGGGTCCGTGAGTGACGAGGCGGCTAAAGGAGCCCCGTCACTCACATCTTCCACCTGTTCACTCAGCTCCACTCCGCACACTGTCTCCTCCTCAGTCCGCCCCGGTCATCTCCACGAGGAGCTCAAAGTGAGCATAAGACAACACGTTTGAGAAATAAAAGTCCTAATGAAATAATAAACACGGTTACAGAGGAGATCGCGTTGAAGCAAAACACCTCTTTCACTTGCGTTTTTTTCTCCCCTCATGCGCGAGAGAGAGAGAGGGGCCGGCTGTGTGTCTGCATACCCCCAGAAAGTGGGTAGTTGCGCCCCTGAGAACAGACACATGACAAACAGTGTCATACTGAATTTGCACCTAAAATTGGAAATAGTATAATTTAGAGTTAAATACAAAACAAAGTGTAGCTCTCTTTGTGCGTTGTGATATGGGGACTAAAAACAAGATGAATGATTGAATGATATTAAATACACTATGCTCTGTGCTCGCGATAAACAATATTATTGAAGAACTTTGAATGCCACACAAACTAACTCTTAGCTTAAAAATGTTAGTAAAGCTTTGTACGAAAAGACTTAATCTTACAATATCACACAATAAAGTGAAATACAATGTACTAGGAGTAAAAAAAAAAAAAAAAAAAGTATTACATTAGAACCTGGACCTGACCAACTGCAGCAGCCCCAGATCAGAACCGTTACAGACAGTGCCCTTTTGGAAATATACTGTATATAAAAATACACTTTTACTGAGGGAGTTTTCTTCAAATACTGGTAGAGAGTATTAAAAGGTCAGTGACCTGCTGAAGTGAATGAAAGTGCAATCCACATTTGAGTCCCGACCCACCAGTTGAGAAACACTGGCACATTGCACATCTTTATACTTGGTCCATGTGTGGACTACTTCAATGACACTGATCTACAGTGTGCCACAGATGTTTGTCACTCAAGAGTAAAAACTGTAAAAACAGAACATGAAATGATTCAGTCCCTCACAGGGATTTCATTCTGTGGAGTCACTGATGTGGTCTTTTCTACAGGGGTGTGTACATGTGTTCTTTTCACTCTGTCTGCATAACCTCTGTTAAACTGTTACCTGACGATGCACCTCCAGGTGGCGCCGTGTGGGTCATCCTGCTCCTCGGTGTACAGCCTGATATTGTGCTCCTGGTCCAACTGCAGCCAGTACAGGTGGCCCTGGTGGTCCCGTCCAATGGGCTGCAGCCTCATCCTCGCAGGCACCTCCTCGTTCACGGCCAGCTTGAACTTCAGGTTGTCGTCAAACTGACTCTCACAGAGATACTGGCAGGGCAGAGGGGAGAGCTAAAAGCAGAGCTTCAAGGTGCACAGTTCACTGTCCACACTTGTATCACTGTCCACACTTGTATCACTGTCCACACTTGTATCACTGTCCACACTTGTATCACTGTCCACACATACAGTGCCTCTCGAAAGTACTAATACACCTTAAAGGGATACTTCGGGATTTTTGACATAGGGCCTCATTTCCTAGTTATCCAGAGTGTTGTTGATATCTGGAGATATTTTTTTCTTAAATTCATGCAGTTCTTATATTTGAAGAGTCTAGTTGCGCTAGCCTAGAGCAAGGCTAAAGCATTTCTATGGTAAACGCTAGCCCGCATTAAAAAACAGTCTGGCGCACTCCACAGTGCACCTGAGGTATAAGTATTCATACAGCATGTTTCTGAGTGCATTAAATTGCCTTTATAACATTCCTAATGACTGCAGAATGTTCACACCTTGCCCTAACCATTAAATAGAGGCCACCTGTGTGTAATCTACTCTCAGTATAATTCCAGCTGTTCTGTGAGGGCCTCAGAGCTATGGTCAGAGTGTATTGGTCACTAAACAACATCATGAAGGCCAAGGAGCACACCAGAGAGGTCAGGGATAAAGCTGTGGAGAAGTTTAAAGCAGCGTTAAGTTATACAAAGATTTCACAAGATTTGAACATCTCACGGAGCACTGTTCAATCCATCATTCGGAAATGGAAAGAGTATAGCACCACTGCGAACTTACCAAGACACGGCCGTCCACCTAAACTAACAGACCGAACAAGGAGAGCACTGGTCAGAAATGTAACCAAGTGCCCCAAGATAACTCTGGAGGAGCTGCGACGTACTGCCGCTGAGCTGGGGGAATCTGTACATGGGACAACTATAAGTCGTACTCTACACAAATCTGGCCTTCATGGACGAGTGGCAAGAAGAAAGCCATTATTGAAAGGAGGCCATAAGAAATCCTGTTTGAAGTTTGCTAGAAGTCATATGGAGGACACAGCTACCATGTGGAAGAAGGTGCTTTGGTCAGATGAGACAAAAATTGAACTTTTTGACCCAAATGCAAAACGTTATGTATGGAGCAAACCTAACACTGCTCATCGTCCTGAGTGCACCATCCCCAGTGTCAAATATGGTGGGGGGAGCATCATGCTATGGGGCTGCTTTTCCTCAGCGGGGACTGGGAAGATTGTAAGAATAGTTGGGAAGATGGATGGAGCCAAATACAGAGACATTTTGGAGGAAAACCTGCTGGAGTCAGCAAGAGAATTGAGGCTGGGGCGGAGATTCACCTTCCAGCAGGACAATGACCCTAAACACAAAGCTAAATCTACAATGGAATGGTTTAAAAACAAACATATTAATGTGTTAGAATGGCCCAGTCAAAGTCCTGACCTAAATCCTATTGAAAATCTGTGGAAAGACCTGAAAACTGCTGTTCACAAACGCTCTCCTTCTAATTTGACAGAGCTTGAGTTGTTTTGTAAAGAGGAATGGGCTAAAATGTCTCTACATGTGCTAACCTTGTAGTCATACCCCAGAAGACTTGCTGCTGTTATTGCAGCAAAAGGGGGTTCCACAAAGTATTAAGTCATGCTGTATGAATACTTATGCACGCCCCACTTTTCGTTTTTTTTATTTTTTGAAAAATAACAGAATCATGTATCATTTTGCTTTCACTTCACAGTCTGTTACTTGTGTGTGAACTTTCAGTAAAAAAATTCCAAATAAAATCTTTATGTTTAGGGTTGTAAACATGACAAAATGTGCATAAGTTCAAGGTGTATTAGTACTTTCAGCGGGCCGCGGGCCACAAGTAACGTAAACGGGAAAATACTATTGAGGAAATATTTTTTAAATGTATGAATGAATAATAATAACGAGCTGTGATTTTAAAATAAAAGCCTGACAGTAAATAATATAATAATAATAAATAATTAAAGCCACTCGCGGCGATAAAGGCCCTCGCCCCAGGCGCAGTCCCCGCCTTGCAACCGCCCCTGCTCGCTCTCGCCCAAAGCCGCTCTTGCCCCGGCGTCACACCCAACCTGGTCTGTTTTCCGCCTGTTAACTCTTGCCCCGGCCCACTCTCGCCTGAGCTTTCATCACACCCCGGCCTCACTCTTGACCCAGGTAGCTCCGGTCCCGGCCCACTCTTGCCTGAGCTTTCATCACACCCCGGTCTCACTCTTGACCCAGGTAGCTCCGGTCCCGGCCCACTCTTGCCTCGGCCTCAAGGCCCCGGCCTCACGCTCGCTGCAGTGGTGCTTTTCACTCGCTGTATAGTTGAAATCCTTTCTATAGCCAGTGAACTGCAGTACTAGGGAGAAGCCACCAGGCAAAACAGCACCTGGACAGAGGTGCCAGATTCCACAGAAGTCCTTTCCGCATACTTCTATTTGTAGTATAAGCACCGAACCCACATATTATACATTGTCGGAAAGCTCTGACTAAGGCGCATGTGACTGTCAGGGTCATTGGTCACTGCCGAGTATGCAGTGACCAACATGTGTAGATGAGTTAGAAGTGATCAATAGAGTGATGCCTCTTTGATATGTTGATCCCCATGACAGGGAAGGCCTGTATGATTATTTTCACAACTCCATACCATTTCGATTTTTTTATTTGCATTTTTCAAGAAAAAAAACCTTTGAGGGCGCGCCAGCGGGTCATTTTTGGCGATAGTGGCTGCGTTTGCACATGGTTAGGTCCAGCTCGGGAATGTACACGTGCGCCGGATTGGGTCCGTTCCAATCCGACAAAGTCTGTGAAAGATAAGAGACTTTGAATTTTGTTGAAAATGGCCTCTGAGTTGCGGGCTGGTCATGACCACGCCCAATAATATTTTCAAAATTTAAACGATGATTTTGAAAGCCACATGGGTCTGGGACATTTTGGACAAAAATTGAGGTAGAGTTTAGGGCGGGGCCATAATATGTTTTTTTTACATGTCCTGACATGGTCTATGTCCCTAGCCAGTGTCACCAGCGGGGTCTCATTGACTCAATGTAAACTGCCTGTTTGAGGGGGCGCCACTGAGCCATCTTTTATTATTTTCTCTCGCGGACCCCACCCAAAATTAGAGCTCCCGGAGCACTAATTTCTGATCCCTGTTACTTGTGTAACAGGGTTGTTATGGGCTCATTCAATTCTGGCGTATTGGGTTGGAGCGCCACCGTGTGGCGCAGCGTGGGATTGCACGCGGGGTAATTTTATATCGGGGACTATATTTTATTAGTCCCCATTATTATTTCATTACTGTGTTTTGTGTTGCCTGGCAGTGTTGGTATGTAGCTCATGTATTGTATTTTATTTTGACTGTCCGTCCAACGTTTAGTATGTCCGGTCTAGAGAGTATATATAGCTGGCTCCTCCTCTGCCTCCTTCCTTAGAATCTTGCCATTGTGGAAGGAGGTGAGTTTATTTCGCATGGTCGCCATCGTCCTAGTAAAACCCACTTACCCACATGTAATATTGGGCTAACGCTATTCTTTTTGTTTCTGCCTGCCAGGTATGTTATTGTATATATGTTAATAGCCTTAGAATCTTGCCATTGTGGAAGGAGACCACGTTGGGTCGGCACATGTAATATTGGGATAACGCCATTCTTTTTGTTTCTGCCTGCCAGAATAAATGGGCCTGGAGCGTTGCTCATCCCAACGACAACCTGAGTCTCTCCATATTAGAGCACAGCAAATACACAACGCAGGGTCACTACGACCTCAGCCACACTTGCATATCGGTTCATGTTTGCTATGTGAATTCTTGCGTTTTCTGTTTACGTTATTGATTTTAAGGCCCATTTATTCTGGCAGGCAGAAATATTACATGTGGGTAAGTGGGTTTTACTAGGACGATGGCGACCATGCGAAATAAACTCACCTCCTTCCACAATGGCAAGATTCTAAGGAAGGAGGCAGAGGAGGAGCCAGCTATATATACTCTCTAGACCGGACATACTAAACGTTGGACGGACAGTCAAAATAAAATACAATACATGAGCTACATACCAACACTGCCAGGCAACACAAAACACAGTAATAACGGATTACTCTTTAGTTTCTCAGAATGCTACACTGTCATCATTATTCATTCACTCCACACACTGTGGTGGTCAGCTGCTATTGTACCCACAGCCGCCCTGAGGCAGAATGACCATTTTACCGCATTATGTGTTTATATCCTGATCTCTTATGTCAGTGCTCTCTGCTGGACACGTGTGGATTTTTTTTAAGCTGCCCCCTAGTGGCTGGAGTGAGCATTCTGGTTATTTCCATAAAGATTCATAACTCCGCACAGGAATGGGCTAGAGACTTACTTTTCTTTTTTGACATACTCAGAAAAAATGTTACAAGTCGTGGCCAGATTAAATAATCTTTGTGTTTGACCCATGTGCCCTAAAAAAGAAGTGTATAAAAAGCATAAAGCAATATCTTATCCAAAGTCTACCCATAATATGAGCAGCTCTTATAGTATTCCGTTCAAATTAAAAGAGCTTTGTTAAATATGTATTGTTTTGTAAAAGGTTTAGCCTGTACAACATGTGGAAGTGAAAGACCTAACGGCCACATATTAAACACACTGAGAAGTGTTGGCATACAGTTTTTAGGATGTTTTTGAGCCTGCAATTTGATGCAATGTAAATAATATTAAACAATTCTATATTTGCTTTGCTGATCTCAGAATCCCCGGTGAATTCAGGCAGGCAGGTCCAAACAGGAGGGACTTATTTCTTTATTTTTACTATCTATTTGTTTGTAGACAATGTCGTGTGTTCAAAATAAACCTAAAATGCAAAAATATAGCTTTTCCTTTTAAAATGATGTTCAAATAGTATTCAATTTCACCTTCCTCAATCTGAAATAGTCCAACTAAGTACCTCCTGCTAAGTCCTGGAGTACCCCCAGGGGTCCCCGTACCCTTAGTTGGGAAATACTGCCCTAGGATTGAGCAACTGGTTCACTGAAAGGTCCAATATACATTCATATCAACTCTTCTTTATTTTCTTTACATAAAAAGTGGCATAGTGCACCTTTAACAAAAGTATAAGCTGCAAATAAGTAAAGTGTTATGACAAACAATATTTCCAAACCACAGACAGGGCCTGTATGAGTGGATGATTTGACTGACAGAAAAGATATTGAGCTTGTTTTGTTTAATACAGATGATCCTGTAATTACAAGGACATTACCCATAAACCAAGACGAAACCGCTGGGCTTTTAGAGTTATGCGATTAAAAAATCCCTATTCTGACGCGGACCTGTCAGTACGCTCTAGGGGTGGACAGGAGGGACCAAGACCTACACAGCTGTTGCGCATCCACCAGTGAGAGACAAGTACTAGTACATACTTTCAGAATACCAGACTTGCACTCCATGGTCATCTCCTGGTAGCCCTCTGCTCCAGTTCCCACGCCCATGTGCTGTTCAGCTCCTGGCAAACCTGCACATCACACACACTACGTTTGTACAACTGTCAGAGGAAATGTCGGGACAATCTGCGGCTCTCACCTTGGCCAGGTACTTTTCCCAGCGGTCGGTCGACACCATCTTCCCCAGCTTCCTGAGCAGCTTTACGTGGAGTTCTACCAGGGGTCTGGGGACTGGAGGAAAAACAGCAGTGAATTGACCCTCTGCTCAATCACACTCATGGGATTTTCAAGTGTTGGTCATCACTTCTAAAGCATTTGTAGTGAACCATGTAAACGGTGTATATGGAGTCTGCCACAGCCCAGTAATGTCAATAGCAAAACAAAGTGGATGTAGATCAGTAAAAGTAAAACTACTCTGCAGTCTGATTATAATTATTTGGTCAGGAGCTCATTAAATCAGGCACGAGTGACCATGTACGCATGTATCAGCCCTTTGGTTTCTGTCAATAATGAACTTCTGGTGACACTGCAGGCCGTGGGCGCTCCACCTGGCGCTGCTAACTGCGCTCATCTGCACCATGGCTTCCACATGTTTAAACGCTCTCATAGGGCTGAGGTGGAGATTGAAAAGGTAGTTTGTAAACTTGTCGTCACAAATGGTCTCCTGATGTGTTAACAGTCAATCCTTAAATCTGTCCGTGTAGTGAGCACACAGTCCGCAGCACACTCCCACCAGATGAAGGGGTGATGCTGACGGAGAGCGGTGGCCCTTTTGGGGATTGTGTCGCAACGTTTCCACCGCTCCTTGGCCCTGACAGCACTGGCGCAGCGCGCTAACCTGTCGATGTGTCCCGCAAATAGGACTCCATTTGTGGGAAGGACATCTCAGGGAGGTCCAGCGCGGCTCCGTACCGCTCGAGAAAGGAGCAGACCACCGCGAAGCTCGGGCAGAGCGGGAGCCTGGAGCTGCTCACAGCCGCCTCAGCAGCCATGTTTCCAGGCAGAGCGGAACAGGAGGGCCCGCTGCTGCATGCGGCTGGAGCCGCGCACCAATCAGATGAATGGAGTCAGGACGAGCGGTGCCAAGTGCGCAGCATCACGGAGAAAGTGACTTCCGCTTTTACAATAATGGGGGCGCTTGATTTCGAGTCTAGATTATTTCTACATAAATGAGTGGATAAATTATTCCTGCTTCGCAAAAACAAAAGTGGAACAATAACAGTTATACATTAGCTACAGAAGACTACTGCCCATGATTCAGGCAGAGTACCAGAGGAAAACACCATGAAATCCAAATATGATTTATTCATGTTTTTATTTTTCTTAAACCACAGCCATCAGAATACCAAGTAAGAAAACAGAGGTCTGGATAAGAGTGGATCATTCTTTAATTAGAGTCCTTGATGAAGCACAAAGCCTTTGCATTTGGGTCAAATAAAACATTAAAAACATTTAAACACACAATAATTTGTAACTCAGGCCTTTGCATGGTCAAAAGCACAAAGCCCACAGTTAATGCACCAACAATAACTGAACAACACATTCCATCTGCACACGTGACATGGGGAACATAAACTAGCAGGCAAATAAAAAAATATTAAGAAAAAGTTCAAAAAGTATTCAGTAATACAAAAGAAAAACTAAATACGCCCACCAAGTCTCTGCGCTCTCTTCGGGCAGCGGGAAGAGCAGGAAGTAGTAAAACATGCATTTCCTGGCTTTGTTCTGGAAATGGCAGACTAGTTGGCGTGTTGCACCGTGGAGAAACACAGCTTTAAGGTGTACGGGTACGGCCCAGCTGAAAAACACAAATCAGAACACGTCATGATCAACCAAACACTAGGGGCTGTATGACTGCATCTTCACAGTCTGAGCGACAGTCTGAGTAATGTTTAAGTGTCTTAAGACGGAGAAACTAATGTGTTTGAAATGATTGGTGCAAATGACCTCGATTTACATGCAGCCCAACCATCATGAACCGCTGCCAGGCCAAACCCGCCCATATTTTACTCTTTTCACATCTCTCAAGTGTCCACTCATAGTTAACCATGAGGTCAATCCAACAGTACGTGTTCAGGATTATTTAGGCTGTAGTAAATAGGTTTGTGACAGTTTAGATCAGCTCAGTTAGAAATATTGTGAAGAGAGTAATGTTATACGGCTGCGGTCAATGTTTAGAACTATATAACTTCTAGAGTAAGAGATAATTATTTAAATGTAATAAAGCTAGAAAGGACTCTGTGCTGGCATAACCTACCTGAATTCTTCATCTGATAGTGGTTCAACATGGCCAGCGCCTCCATAGCATCGTTGATGGACTCCCACTCGAGCAGGCCGGATGAACTGCGGTCACTGGGAGCAGCGCCACCTGAAAGAACCGTGGAAGTGTCAGTAGACCGAAGTGGGACAGAAATAAGCCTGTGAGAATTGCATGTGAACAGCAGCTTACTTTTTCCTGTGAACAGCTTAACATCTGCTGGATTCTTCACACCAGCATCCTCACACATCTGCAAACACACAACTGTGTTCAGTAAAGTATTCAAACAGCTGTCAAGGTTGTGCCCTCTTTAAACTAACCTGGGTGAAAATGTCTGTGGTGACATCTGGTGGAGCATTGAAAAAGTGCAAGACATTGCTGGGATGCTGGATTCTGTTTTTAGCTGCCTGCTCTGGAGAGGTAAAGCGGTTATTTCTGGTGCCGTGGAAATCCTTGTAACTGCTACTTCCGTCTTCCAGCTCGTAACTCTGGCCGGGCACAATGGCCTGCTGTTTGGACACACTTTGGACAGGAGACTAAAATCAGACATACAAGTCCCACTCGAACCTACACATGACTGCCGCCAGCACTTACCACACATTTAACTTTTGTCCAAAAAGGAAAGTGTTGTTCAGATGAGTCAGGGCACGGTCCACAGCATAGCAGTCTCCCATTTCTACCATAGCTGCACCGGGCTTACTTTTCATGAATTTCACCTGAAAACGACAGTAGCAAATAACCAAATTACCATTTTAAAAAAACAAAAAACATTTCAGACACTGCAAAATGGTGAGGATAAATTGTGTCCGATTACTGACAGAATCCTATGGCTGGGAGTTTCATAATGATGTATAACCAGTGGCTTAGTGGGGCATTTTAGGGGAACCCCTCACTCAAACTGTCAGAAACTAACAACCCCAATAAATAAATAAATAAATAAATATATATATATATATGCAAAAATCTATTTCATCGATTTATCAAATTTTTTTTTTTTAGCTTAAAACGAGTTTTAAGCGGACTTTTTTGCATTTCGTCCTTGTGGGTTACCGTAGCGCAGTGTGAGACAGCCTCCTCTCCCGCGTAACACCGTCAAAACAACAACAACATGCGCGATGGAAAGCGATTACAGAGATTAAGAATCTAATGATATGAATGAAGTTTGTCCCTTGAGATGCTCATATTTTTAAGTGCATTTGAAGAAAGAAAAAAAATCGAAACTCGAATTTTTCATTCATATATATATATATATATATATATATATATATATATATATATATATATTATATATATATATATATATATATATATATATATATATATATATATATATATATATATATATATATATATATATATATATATATATATATATATATATATATATATATCTATCTTTCAGACTGGATGGACAAACAGGACAAAATTGTCTCGTTTTTCTGAAGGCGCCCCCGGGTGATTTTGTACATAGACTGAAACATTCAAAATATACACTACCACTCAAAGGTTTGTGGCACTTACAATGTCCTTATTTTTGAAAGCAAAGCACTGCTTTTTCAATGAGGCTAACATTAAATTTATCAAAAATACAGTCTTGTGAATGCCTATTCTAGCTGGAAACGGGTGATAAAATAATTAGATTTTTTGGGTTTGGGTCTCCACCTTCTTCTAATATAGGGTTGTCCAAACTACGGCCCACTTTTAAATGGCCCGCTGCAAATTCCCCCAGGTCTTTCCACAGGTTTCAATAGGATTTAGGTCAGGACTTTGACTGGGCCATGCTAACACATTAATATGTTTGTTTTTAAACTATTCCATTGTAGATTTAGCTTTGTGTTTAGGGTCATTGTCCTGCTGGAAGGTGAATCTCCACCCCAGCCTCAATTCTCTTGCTGACTCCAGCAGGTTTCCCTCCAAAAATGTCTCTGTATTTGGCTCCATCCATCTTCCCAACTATTCTTACAATCTTCCCAGTCCCCGCTGAGGAAAAGCAGCTCCATAGCATGATGCTCCCCCCACCATATTTGACACTGGGGATGGTGCACTCAGGACGATGAGCAGTGTTAGGTTTGTGCCATACATAACGTTTTGCATTTGGGCCAAAAAGTTAAATTTGTGTCTCATCTGACCAAAGCACCTTCTTCCACATGGTGGCTGTGTCCTCCATATGACTTCTAGCAAACTTCAAACAGGATTTCTTATGGCCTCCTTTCAATAATGGCATTCGTTGTGAACATGACAAGATGTGCTAAAGTTCAAGGTGTATTAGTACTTTTGAGAGGCACTGTATCTGCAGTCATGAATGAAGTCATGTGCTCTGAGCTGCAGTAGGAGCGGGGCGCCTAGAGAAAGGCAGCGAGCTGGAGCCGTAGATTCAATGTAATTTGAGCTTATAATTATCGGGCCTAATTATCGGCTAAAAAATGTATTATCGCGATGGCATCAAAAAGGCAGATAATTGCCTATAATTATAGGCGGATGACATCATCTTGCATCGCATCTAAATTGCCAAATCTTGAGAAAGCACTTGTGTTTACGTATTTATAATCTACTTCAAAATATGCAACAAGAAGAATGAATAGTCCAAAAGTAAAAATTAGGCTCAACGCTGACGTTGGCGAATTGAGGTGACTTGCAGCTAAAGCCAGACTTGACAAAAGCTATGAATAATTGACTTGGGACTTGAACCTTCATAATTTGGACTCGACTCGAGACTTGCATTTAATGACTTACTCCCACCTCTGAGAGTTTCTATGAAGATGTATATTATACAATAAATAAAACTGAACACTTACCCGCTCAACGTTGCCATAAAGGCAGAAAATGTTGAAGACTCTATCGGAGTTCATTTTGGTTGGCTCCAGTCCATAGACCATAACTACAGGAGAATCAGCATGGGCCCCGTACTCTCCAGGGGGAGGGGGTGGGGGGCCATAGCTGGGCCCATAACCCCCCCTTCCTCGCCCTCTCATTGGTGGACCCATGCGCCGGCCCTCGTAAGGCTGTGATCCGTAGCCTTCATCATAACCATGGTAACCTCCTCCTCCTGCACAAGAATACATTTCTCAGTGTTTCGCCTACCATTATACTGCAGGGCAGGCCGCCCCGCCATCAGCACCCCCACCATCTCAGGATGATAGCCTTTTATTATGCAGTGTTAATCACTGATCGATAAAACAAGCGTCTTTACCAAATCCGTTCCATAAATCCATTCCATTTTTTGTTTTATGAGTTACTAGGCCTGTTCAATCCAGTCCGAGTTTTACACAGATCGAGTGACCCAGGCCATGCGGTCGTGTTTGAGGAGGCTGTGCCAGAAAAGATCGGAGAAACGGGGGCAGAGACAGGAGCTGCCACAGAGCGAGTAAGTTAAACTAGAGCGATTAGATAATAAAACATTAAATCCTGTTAGGGGCTAAATGCGGATATTAATATCAGCAAAATACCCTTTTACCACAGCGGTATGATGTTGTGAAATATTAAATCCATATGACCTGCATGTCAATAGTGAGGGCTGTGCACTCTCTCATTGCCAATCAGAGGCCAGCAGTCTGTTCACGTCACATCAGACATAACATGGGCTTGTGCGCTTTGGCCACAGCCAGAGATCGGCCCCAAAACCTATACCTGGTCAGACCGGTTTGGCATTGGCCTTTGTTATGGAAAAGCTCAAGAAAGCGGGTGAAAGAGCCATTCGGCTGACACGCGCCTGCATGTGGAAAAGAGCCTTTAGTCGACCAATTTCTGTTCAAGGCATGTTTTTAAGTCAACTAAGGATTTCTTTAGTTGGGGACAGCCCTAGAATGGATTGGGCGGGCAAACCATGTCAGAAAACAAGGACCAGATTTCTAATACAACATGGTTTCTAATGGATCAGCAGAGAGGATTTGGCAAGCGAGTTCTCTAACAAAATAATGGTAGGGAAAACACTGGTTTGTTTTATTAAAGGGCCCGTCACACTTTCCAGTCTTGCTTACCGTACTCAGGAGGGTGGTCTCCCAGCAGTGCAGGTTGCCTCTGGCGCTTGTTTGGGTTAGCATTCGCATCATCTGAAACAAACAAAAACAGAATATTAAAACAATCACTATCGAATGGATAAAGGTGTTACTATATTACAAAATGGTCTGCAAGTGAATGAAAGCTAAGATCTGTGATGCAAAGTTATGGAGACCCCACAAACCGTGGCCATTGAATAGTTTGTATGTTCCCACACGTCATGTTCATATGCCATCAAGACTGAGGTCAAAGTGGCACGTCTAGTAAGCAGGTCAGGCTTGTAAGCTTGCCGACTTCTCCCCTTCCTTTAGTATCAGTGTATCATGTGAACACTGACGATGACAAAAAACAGCTAGTGTGTCAGAGTGGTATGGCGGTCTGGCTCGACTGTGTGGGCTGTGAGTGTGCCAGTGTCCGTGCTGCTATGCTGTGGCCCAGGAAGGAGCAGGTTACTTACTGCATGCTACAAAACACAGGAGGACAGCAGTTCCACCATTTATTTCAGCACACACTTTAGGCCATTTCCATTCATCAGCAAGTGTTACTGATTTTATTGAAGAGACAGGCCCCATCTTTGGTGTTTTGTTTAGGAAAGTCCTCTCTAGCAGACGTCAGTAGGCTGGAGCGTTAGCACAGTTCAGTTGCGATGCCAGCTTCCCTTTGGCTGCAAAATACCAAACCTGCATCACATGGAAGGTGTTACACAGGTTTGAAAAGCTCCATCAGAAAAGGAGAAGAACTTAGGAGACGACGACTAATTAATCAAGGATGTAAGTGGTGGTTGTAGTAGCAAGGACACTTTACTCCATGAAGGAAAAGGCTGAATGAGCCTGAGTGGATTGTGAGTGACTGTGTTGTCAGCGGTGTCTTCATCAGTCGACAGTAGCGGCAATGTTCATCAGCAATGTCCTGAATGTTCAGAATCTGGTGTCCATCAGTGGTGTTCATCAGCAATGTTCTGAATGTTCAGGATCTGGTGTCCATCAGTGGTGTTCATCAGCAATGTTCGGGATCTGGTGTCCATCAGTGGTGTTCATCAGCAATGTTCTGAATGTTCAGGATCTGGTGTCCATCAGTGGTGTTCAACAGCAATGTTCTGAATGTTCAGGATCTGGTGTCCATCAGTGGTGTTCATCTGCAATGTTCTGAATGTTAAGGATCTGGTGTCCATCAGTGGTGTTCATCTGCAATGTTCTGAATGTTCAGAATCTGGTGTCCATCAGTGGTGTTCATCGCAATGTTCTGAATTCTTGGTGTCCATCAGTGGTGTTCATCAGCAATCATGTTCTGATGTCAAATCTGGTGTCCATCAGTGGGTGTCACAGCACTTCGAATGTTCCAGAATCTGGTGTCCAATACAGTGGGTTCATTCTTGCAATGTTCTGAATGTCAGAACCTGGTGTCCATCAGTGGTGTTCATGACTGCCAATGTTCTGAATGTTCAAATTTGTGGTCCAAATCAGTGGTGTTCATGCTGCAATGTCTGAAATTTCAGAATCTGTGTTTGTCAGTTAATGTTTGAATTCCAGAATTGGCGTCATCAGTGGTGGTCCCAACAATGTTTTGACATGTGAGAAATATTCTGTTGCATGCAGCAAATGTTCAGGTGTTGATCAGGGTTCAAGAATGAAGCCTTGGGGCCCAATATAAACTTTTCATTCACATACATGGAGACATATCGAATTTGAAAACCCAGCCTGAAACAGACAATATCTCCTTCTTGATACAACTGAACAGAAAGAGCCAGCAGGCAACCACAAAAGCGCCATCCTGCTGGAGAGAACACTAAATTGTGCATCCTGTCTCTGCTTTTTCCAGATTCTTCTCCAAAAATCATTCACACAGTGAACTCTCCGGACTTTAAGACACTGGCAAATAAATAATCTTAATTAAAAGAAGTGTCAATAACGGCTGTACTGCATTTCTAATTTGTTTTTACAAAGAGCACGAAACACTAAAGGGTCATAAACCCCCTCATGCATACTAGCCTGAGAGTTGGTCATTGGTATTTGATAAATGCTCAATGATTTTTCACTTTTCACTTTTTGACTTCTATAAATACCAGCTTTGGCAGGGAGGTTCATACAGACTGTTTAGTCTCATTTTGTACGTAGAAAGGCTTTATAAATGAGGCCCGCAGTTCAGCTGTGCTCAGGAATAATCTCCTGTTCATCAGCAGTGTTGTACTGTTCAGTTGTGTCATTAACTTAATAGTTTTCTTTGTAAAAACCTGGAATCCGCCTGGTAGTGCTTCAGAATGTCAGTCTGCTTTGTTGGAGAAAGTGTGAGGGTCTATTGTAGAGGAACTCCCCATAAAAATAAAAATAAAGTGTCATCTTTGTGACTTGGATGTTGAAATGCAACGATGAGCGGTGAATGACCACAGTCCAACAGCATTGAGAATGTGACATTTTTAGTCACGTGTTTGGTTGCACTGTAGTTTGATGTGCAGTTTGTCTGAGGCATAAACAAAGTGCCTCAAACACAACAGTCAGTTCTGTGTACTGCAGAGACAATATTAATACTAACTATGCAGAACTCTTTGCAGAAATGAAAATCCCAGTAAGGGGTCAAAATGACCCACCAGGGACGTGCACTTTTTCTATTGTGTTGAAATCCTTTTTAGTATACAGTGGTCCCTGAATATAATCACCTTTCATGGCCTTGCTCTTT
The DNA here is from genome assembly GCA_007210695.1 of Neogobius melanostomus. Classification (NCBI taxonomy): domain Eukaryota; kingdom Metazoa; phylum Chordata; class Actinopteri; order Gobiiformes; family Gobiidae; genus Neogobius; species Neogobius melanostomus. Next base: position 35,031 of record VHKM01001121.1, on the reverse strand, counting down.
CATGGATTTATTTTTAGCACAATTTTGCAGCTTTTTTACAGCGTATGAACGCCATATGCGCATTGTGTTCTGCGTCCTGATTGGCTAGTGGCAGAGTGAGCCTCTCTCATTGCAAAGAGGACCTTTGTGTGTCTCATCAACACATCAGCGCACACACGGCACACCGCAGAGTCATAGCAGCACAGGCCAGGCATGAGCGGGTCCGACTCCACGTTTACTTTATCTGAACTTTTCCGCAAAAATAAACACCGCTAGCATGTGGCTCTCACCTGAGCTAAACACTCTCCTTCTGAAGCCTGAAACTACAACGATAAAACTTTGGTCGTAGCTACGATTGTCTCTTAGTTTGAAGAAGCGCACAGCGGAGACGAGACAAAATCACAGTGTGCACCAGGCATTAAGGGAGAACCCGTGTGAACTAGTGACAAAAGTGTATAAAGTGAGGGGTTTTACAGCCTTAAAACATATATAGTCATTGTAAAAAATAAAGCCGACTACTTTGCGGATTTTGTTTATTGCGGGTTACTTTTAGAACGTAACCCCCGCGATAAAGGGACCACTGTACTGCACTTCTGGAAAGCACTTTGGTTCAGCAGATGCTGTTGTAAAGGCCTAAACAAATAAAAGTTGATTAATTGGTGTACATGGATCCATGTTTGTTTGCTTGTTTCCCCAACATCAATATATTCAATATGTACTGAGAAGGCTTCAAGAGCCTTGCTTTATAAATTGCAATAAGCATCCTTTTGGGTTTCTTATACTATCATAAAATTAAATTACCTAGACAGCTTAATATTACTTCTTAAAGATTAAACAAAAACAACCAAGACATTTTACTCCACAATTGAATTTTGTTAAAATTCTTCAAATAGGGAAAAAATAGGCCTATGCCATAACAGACTCTCGTATTGCGCCATTGATGTTCTGAAGTTAATCTGCTCTTATGTCTCATGTTGCTGGCAGTCATTGGAACTACAATACCGAAACATTATTCCGCAGTTTTTCACATTTTGAGCTTCTTTTGTACACCATCAAATAAAATGCAGAGTTGGATGGAATTTTGAAAATGTGAATTTATATGTTGCCATGTAACCTTTCTGACCTCAGTGTGTTCCATAGTATCCACAGGTAGCATCTGTAGTAAAGCATGCACTAATGTGCAATAAGTGGGTTTGTTTGCTTATGGTTTTACCTGGCCCTCCCAAATTAGGGTTTGTGTAATCCCATGTGTCTTGATCATTCTTAAACACATTCAGGCGGGTGGGCTGTGGGGAAAAAGCACAGAACATCACAAACATGTCTATGGAGTCAGCCCCTTTGAAGTGAAAGTAGCTGGTTAAAGCTTATGGAACATGGAGGCCATAGAGGAGGAATCCTTTCACAATAGGTGGTGTTCACGTTCTAGAATGCGATGTCATAATGACAGGTGAAGGGCAGGGAGAAATACAGTTTTTGTAAGACATCTCCAAAACAAAAATTGACAAATGTTTTTCCTCATCCGTATTTGGTAGTGATTTGATCACAAACCTGACATTATTTTTATGTCTGAAAGTCCTTTCTACTGGACAATCACGCTCATGTTTTAAATATTGTCTCCACTTTTGGACGCCTTTCAGAGAAACACACTACACGATTTTCCCAGTTTTAAATGATTATAAAGAAGAGGGGGTCCACACTACACAACTGGGTTTAGTGCGATTATAGAACGTCTGGAGGTTCACACTTAACGACTGAGAATCGTAAGAGCGAACACACTACACGATTCTGTCAAACAGCAGATTTTCCAGATCAGAAAATATAGGCCTCTGTTTGTGTGGGGAACATGTGCGTCTCCCGATTGGTCAACAGTGTCATGTGATCGCTGTCACAACAATGCTGCTGCAGGAGCTACTGCTACTACGAGCCTTCAACTTGGCTATAGTTCTGTCAAAATGGAGATAAACGTCAGTGACACAAAGATGCGGGATGCCTTTCAGTGGATTTAATAAGAAAAGGAGATGGACCATCAGCCGTGAGACGGAGGAAAAAAGTGAGGAGATGCTAGCGGAGAAAAGTAGCTGGAAAGTTTGTGTCCAAACTCAGTAAGTGGTGCCGTTAAACTCTGTGGTTGAAATGTAGCTGGAAAAGGTGTCTCTCGTGAACTTTTGGTGATATAAAGTTGAGCTATTTCGCGTGGGGCTGTTGCTATGAAATTTGTCGTTTGTGCCACTGTTTTGACAAAAGGGAGGCGCTGCCATGTTTTTATTTCACTCTGTCATTGGCCATTCTGTGAGTTCGCTTTGGGGACAGTAAAATCACCCACGTTTCTCCAAAATCGAGCTTAAGGGGATATTTCAGGATTTTTGACATTGGATAACTAGGAAATGAGGCCAAGAGTGTTGTTGATTTCTGGAGATATATAATTTTTAATTCATGCAGTCCTTATATTTGAAGAGTCTAGTGGCCCTAGGCTAGTGCAAGGCTAGCGCACTTCTACGGTAACAGCTAACCTGCTTTAAGAACAGTCTGACCCACTCTAAAGTGCACCTGAGGCAAATCACTTATAACGCCAGACTAACGATATAAATGTCCGTCGTTAGAATAATTTTAACTATTTTGCATTTAAAACAACTTCTATTTGAGGCAGCATCAGCTTCGTGGTTGTAAGCTACGTAGCGGCGGAGTGATCTGCTAGAAAATAGTCCCTCAAAATGCGATAATTCATGTGATGTAAGGTCAGTTATATTTCAAAAATTACTCTATCAACACAGATATTTATATTGGTAGTCTGGTGTTATAAGTGATTTGCCTCAGGTGCACTGTGGAGTGTGTCAGACTGTTTTTAATGCAGGCTAGCTGTTACCATAGAAATGCACTAGCTTAGCGCCACTAGACTGAAATATAAGGACTGCATGATTTTTTTTTTTTTTAAATATCTCCAGAAATCAACAACACTAACCACACTCTGGAAAACTAGGATATGAGGCCCTATGTCAAAAATCCTGAAATATCCCTATAAAAATCGAACATGTTTGATTTCCTGTGACTGAGGTTTAGTTGCGTCTGACTGCTGCCTACATTACACAGGATTTGAACGCAAGTCCAGTCGTGAACCCTCTTACACTACGAGACACGACTGTGCGACTGCCTTCAACTAGCCACCACTCGAGAAGACTTGGCGCGACTGAGAATTAGAGCAAAATCGGGGCATAAAAGTCATGTAGCGTGAGCTACATACTGTATGCACAGCCTGAGAAGACAATGAACTGTGATAGTTTTTTTCCCCATGTGGATTCTTCCAGTAATGACTGGGATATTAACCAAAAACGATGGTAACTGCAGTTCGCCAGTTACCTTAATTACGCCACAGAATTGTCAGTTGCCCTCCACCTCAATTTGAAATGTTGTGATGTCGTGTGAACGCAACCCATTAGATCAATAAAAAAATACGTTGATGTGGGCAGTCAGAAGCCCGGCTATACAACATCTTGCCTAGAGAGAATACACAATAGATTATAGAAAAAAGTATGGGGGCTTGATTGAGACATTACCTTAGCATACTCAATCTTCAGAGTGCAACAGCCCGAGTAGATATCTGCTCCGTTGAGTGATGCCTTGGCGCGTTGGGCATTTTGTACAGAGTCAAATGTAAAACTTAGTTAAGGGTGTTATCAAATAAAGTATGATTATTTTTCTATTAACAATATTCCACATCCTAAAGGATATTCAACCATGGCCTGGACTCCATTCTTGCGAAAAATGACGATTCTTTGAACCGGGCCACAGTTGTTGCAAATAGTGTAGAGAACATCCTGTCAAATTAAAAAACAAAGGGTGGATCAGAGTGCAGTTCTGGTACGAAAAACCTCCAAAGCAAAGCAAAAAGAAAAAGAGCATTTACCGTTGTGATGGGGTAAATAGGGTTCATGATGGTGAAGAGGAGAACATTATTGACACTCCGCGAGTCATCCGAGTCCCCGGGCCTGGAGATCTTCTGGCTGGTGGAATAGTTGATAAAAGCTGGATGGCCCGCAATGTAAACTTGGTTGTCCGCAGCATATGTTACAGCTGTGGACGAGCCGTTCATGTCTTCGTATTCAACCAGGGCTTGGCGCTTCTTAGGCATCACAACGACATAACTACAACCACAAAAACAATGGTGGGGATAATTAAGCTATTAGGTATAAGTTGGCTGTGGGCAAAGCACTAAACTGCGACTAATGTAACGAGATCAGACTGCTGGCCTCTGATTGGCCAACAAGAGAGTGGACAGCCCTCACTATTAACACGCAGGTCATATGGGTTTAATATTTCATCATACCGCTGTTCTAAAAGAGGATTTTGCTGATATTAGCATTGAGCCGCCGTTAGCGCAACTTTAGCTGGTGTTAACATTTGCAAGTGGCTTAAACCTTCATAGTTCACATTTTGGCGGCTTCTTTTCTGTTTTATTAGTCTTGATACCTCTGAATGACTCCATAACCCCCACCAGAAGGCAGCATTTAATAATAATAATAATAAATTTTATTTCTTAGGCACCTTTCAAGACACTCAAGGTCGCCTCACAACAACAAGTAAATGAACAACAATTAAAAACAGTTAAAATACAATGTTAAAACAGCATGAATAAAAAAGGACGATGCAGTTGTGGTCACAGTGAGTAGGCTTGTCTAAACAGATGAGTTTTGAGGATGGATTTGAAGTGTGGGAGTGAGTCGGTGTTACGGAGGTCAGGAGGGAGAGTGTTCCAGAGCTGGGCAGCAGAGCGACTGAAGGCTCTACTCCCCATGGTGATGAGATGGGCGGGAGGGGGACAGTGAGCCGGAGAGAGGAGGAGGAGCGGGCAGGTGTGGAGACATGGAGGTGGTCAGTCAGGTATGGAGGGGCGAGCTTGTGAATTGCTTTGAATGTGAGAAGCAGGATTTTGTATTGGATGCGGTGGGTGATGGGGAGCCAGTGGAGCTGTTGAAGGACAGGAGTGATGTGGTTTATGGAAGGGGTGTGTGTGATGATGCGGGCGGCTGCATTTTGGACCAGTTGGAGTTTATGGAGAGTTTTTTGAGGGAGACCAAACAGCAGTCGAGACGGGAGGTGACGAGGCTATGTACAAGTATGGCAGTGGTGTGAGGGGAGAGAGAAGGGCGGAGCCGGAGGATGTTTCTGAGGTGGAAGTAGGCGATGCGGGTGATGCTATTGATGTTTGCGGTGAAGGAGAGGGTGCTATCGAGGATGACACCCAGACTCTTTACCTGAGGGGAGGGGGAAATGGAGGAGCCGTCAATGGGAATGGAGAAATTGCTGATTTTATTGAGGGTGGATTTGGTGCCAATGAGGAGGAGTTCAGTTTTATTGCTATTGAGTTTGAGAAAGTTTGAAGTGAACCAGGACTTTATTTCATGGAGGCAGTTAGTGAGAGAGGAGGGTGGGAGTGTGGAATTTGGTTTACTGGAGATGTAGAGCTGGGTGTCATCCGCGTAGCAGTGAAAGTGAATGTGGTGTTTTCTGAAGATGTAACCAAGAGGGAGAAGGTAGATTAGGAACAGTAAGGGGCCCGAGGACAGAACCCTGGGGAACCCCTGAAGTGACAGGGAAGGGAAGTAAAAGATTTGAGCTGGATGAACTGGGTGCGGTCAGAAAGGTAGGAGCGGAACCAGGAGAGGGGAGTGTTTGTGATGCCAATGGAGGAGAGTCTGTCCAGAAGGATGGAGTGGGAGATGGTGTCAAAGGCTGCGCTGAGATCAAGCAGGAGGAGGATGGAGTGTGAACCGGAGTCACACAATTGTTCTCACCGCGGCTTAAAAACTTTACAATCTGTACAGCAAAAAAAACACATATTATGCCTAGGAGCCTTAAACGTAGAGGATTTTCAACAATAGCCATGTTGTAAATGTAGGTGTCAAACCCGTGATAGCGTTTTTGTATTCCTTTTTAACCATCAATTTTAGTTACAGATTAACCTCAGCCCATTTCAGTATCATAATCTTTTGTTCCAACAAGGCCTTGTATGGTCCTGGGACACTTAAGACCCATTTTTGGGACCTACTTCAGTCAGAGTTCAGATAATACGATCATACATATATCCTGACATGAGTATAATTGTTAAACAGTATTGGGTCTTTATGCTTTAAAGTATTGAACATTTTGGCTAGGAGGAATACCAACGCTGCTGTAAAAAAGACGTTTATTTACGTATCCAACATGACAGCAGCAGACGCGACGCCATCTTTCGATCAAGCTTTAGACCGTGTTCTAAATAGTTTAGCTCGAAAGTTTACGGCGGGTACGTCATACATTATCTGATACGATGATACGATTGGCTACGGTTACGTGCAGACGCATATGATAGACATTCATAGCGCCCAATAAAAGGCTATGGACATTCATAAACCACACCTCCTACGAGAAAATGAATTGGTGGTCCCCAGACTAACTATAACTAGTGATATTTAGTCTGGTGATAGCCAGGCTACATTTTGGCAGCAATAAATATAAAATGGACACTTCTTAAAAAGTAGAAACCATTTATTCAAATTTGGCACTTATATAATAAAGCGAATAGTTTTTGGTCTAGTTGGCTCCGCTGCAAAAATTACCAGTCTACAGATGACTACAGCAGTTTACCTTATAGTGCCAAATTCTTGTAGTGCTTCAACCAAGTCAGCTTCTGTAACACCATCCACAAGGCCTCGTACATGCACCACGAGAGATGGGAGAGGCTTGTGGGGATCCTCGTACCCCTGTAGATCAGATAGACACATATTTAAAGCTTAGAATTTCCAACAGGAAGGAAACTGTCTTTGTAGGCTCTCAGTCGTACAGGAGTTGTACATAAGAACCTTCATTGAACAAGAAGGAAAGTCAAGTTAACCTCTCAACCCCCACCCGAACCGAGCACATTATTTCAATTCGAATTTACCCAAATCTAAAGCTTCTTGAAGCAGGGCTCGAAATTGCGACCATTTTGGTCGCATATGCTCCCAAAATTATGCCTTTGCAATCTCAAAATAGAATCACTCGCATGTTTGCGACTGCAAACAAATGCTCCGGTCCACCTTAAAAGAAAACCTTCTCGTGCTACCTTAAAAAAGCTTGTGTCATTGTTTTCACAAACACTGCCTGTCAGCAACAGCAAACTTTTCTGTCCCAAAATGGTTCAAGAGCATTTAGTACACTACGATCTGTTCTCTCTTTTGGCTCAGCGCCGCTGTCATTCCTCCCGGTCACACGCGCTGCCTGGGACAACCTGCACCAGCCCAGCCCGTGTTCTCTGCGTGCGCCTGTGCAACGCTCTCATTCCTCTGCCCGCTTTCATTGAATGAGCCAATGTATTTACGCAACTGTAGTCTCTTTATGTGAAAACGAGGAATATATATGTCATTCATAAACTCATTGGGACAGGGGACGATCTCTCAAATGTTGCTCGGATGTCGGGCAGAGAAGGAGCGCAAACTTCAATCCAACCCGCTCGCCACCTCGTGCAGCTCTGAAAGCGAATCATCGGCGCTCTCGCAAAATACAAAACGTAAAGTCACAAACGCAATGTTTAACACGTCTTCAAAGATTCTGGCAAAGGAGTTTGCCGTGTGTTGCGTGATCTATGAAGCTGTCTCCACAGCACAGAGTGAGGAGAGTGAAGACGCAGAGAGAGGAGACGATGAAGTGCGGTGAAGCGGGGCGGAGCAAGTCGGGGGTTGGGGGCGATTGGGAGGCACAAAATCTGGTGTCCCATTTGTGTTAAAATTTATCCTAATGCATCTAAAATGCAACAGAAGGCTGGAAGTGGCATGTGATATGTTTAAATTCCCTTCATCGCTGTTAAAAGCTTCTCTTTTTGGTTGTGCTTTTAAGTTTTTGACTCTGCTCCTAAATTTCAGAATTAAGAGCACAAGCGCTACCAAGAAAAAAGTTAATTTCGAGCCCTGTTGAAGAATGTGTCTAAATAGTAACAGAAACGAGACGAAAATGAGGATGAACAAAAAAACGTCAAAAAGTGACCAAAAAATTAAGTTCAACAACAAGGGACAAAACAACAAAAAGTGGCAAAAATTAGATGAAAAAGAAGGTGACAAAAGTGATGACAACGCCAGGAAAAAAAAATCTCTTAAGATTAGTTTAGCAAGTCTTAGCTTTCAAATGTGGCATTACTCTGCGGCTCAAGTCTGTAAAGCTCTAGACGAGAACACTTTAGATTTGGGTAAAGCTGAACAGAAGAAAATGCATTCGTTTAAGGCGGGTGGTAAGGGGTTAAATGGTCCACAGGATAAAAAATAAAAAATTTGGTAATTTGTCCTATGTTTTCTATATACTGTATATTAACCTGTGTACAGTCATATTTCTCAAAATGATCCAAGGGACATCCATGTTCAACAGTTAATTCTAGGGATGTAACGATTCATCGAAAATCGATTTAATATGCGTAAAATGTGAATCGATGTAAAAAATAAAATAATCGATTTTAAAGCCAACCTCAGCTGCTCCATTTTGAGCAACCGAAACAGACGGGAACAATAGTTCGTTGTTTCTAACGACATTAACTTTTTCTCAAGACAAGCAATGCTCTGAGGGTGGGGGATGGGAGGAGAGAGGTCCGTAGATGCTTCCGTCTTGTCCACCATTTAAAAGTTCTGTTGGTAAAGAACTGCAGCTACTATAAACACCTAACGAACACTAATGCGGCATGTTACAAGCGATAATGCAACCCTCCTGCTAACTATCATCACTTGGGCAAATTGCCATATCTTTAGGGAGTCCAAGTCATAGCTACATGTGTGGCCAGGTGGCTATATGTAGCTAATCCTACCGTCAAATGCTATGCTAGCAGCGAGAACAAAGCCAAACCTCCTGCATTAGCTGCCCGTTTATCTAGGCCAAATGTTTCAATCTTTTGTTGTAACGTTAAATATATTTGAGAAAGGGGTGGGTCTGATTTCAGCACACATTAGCTACTGATTACTAACTAACATATTTAACACCAACATGGAGCTAAAGAGGCATTCGAAAATACTACGCCAAAGCACTACAACACAGCAGCTAGCTAACGTAAGACAAATATTTGTCGCATGTCGGTACACGGTAGACTTTGCCATAAAACTCACAGTGGCCATTCCGTCGGTTTTCTGTCTTTTGGGTGCCCTGCCGTCTTCGCTGTAGTAACGGCTTGCTGCAGTAGCCATGATGTCCTGGTTCAGAAGAAGCTGGAGCGCGAGGTCTCCAGTTGAAACAGCAAAACGGGACAGAGCGCGAGCCTCAAAGAGACACGCCCACACACACAAATCATGAGCGCTGATTGGTCCGGGCACATGTCAATCCAGGGTCGTCAGTTCCTTCACTGTCAATGGTTTGACCAGGCATGGAAGTGATTACACAATCTAGATCCAAATTCCCAAATATAATAATGCATTAGTCTTATATAGCGTTATCCCAGACGCTCAAAGTCGCTTTACAATTTCGTGCATTATTCATTCACACCATACTCGGTGGTGGTAAACAACTATTGTAGCCTGGCGTAGACAAAAGCGAGGCTACCAGTTTACGGCATTGGCCTGTCCGACCCATTGACTGTGAAGGAAAATTTACAGTCAATGGTCCGACCACCATCCACACACACACTACATTCACCCTAGACATTTTATAATCTGTTTTTGTTTTGTTTATACTTTTTGCCCCCTAAAGTTTTTGTGGTCATTGTTTATAAAATACCTCTTTTTACTATTTAAAGCAACACCGCGTAGAATTTTACCCAATAAATAAATAAAAGCATTTATTTTATGAGAGATATCTCTATAATTGAAAAATACCTCATAAATGTACAAAAAAACATGTTTTCTCAGCTCTCCTAAGACATGACTAACTTTACTGGGAGTGGGTACGTCTCCAGCTCGTCTCCATGGAGATGTTAACTTAAAGAGTAACTAAACACCAAAACAAGTTTTTTTTTACTGATAAACTGTCTCAATGGGTGTCTCATAGTGTTGTCTACTGGTCCCTGACATTATTCTGACATTATAGCGCAAACGTGTCAAATCCTAACTTTGGCCTGAAAACGAATGGGTTGCGCCCCCTTCAGGGTAAACTCTGCTACTAAATTAGATTTTCCTGATTGGCTGGAGAGTGTCCACGGCCTCCACAAAACGTCATAAGCCGCACCAGCTCCACACATTGGCTGTTTCCCAATTGCAAGGATCCGTCCTCCGTTTGTCCACTTCGTTGACGTCCTCGGTGGTGGGCTCCTCCCAAACGGAGGCGAGTGTCCTCGTACCGCCGCACAGTCAATGATTGGAACGGCCTCCGGAGCGAGCGGCTGCGTCATGTCACGTGTCAAATCGTATAATAAAATGTCAATCTATATGCTTACAAAAACGACGGTTTTATGAATAAAAGCTGTTTATAAACTGGTTTTGGTTGGATGTCTGACTGTTTGAACATTTTGGCCTGACTAAAATAACAAAACTTCTGCAAGGATTTGTAAGAAATTCAATTAAAATATCAAATATATTTAGCAGGTCCAGTTTATCACTAATCACCTTCAATTGCACAACAACCATAGGCCTGATTTATCAATAAATAGGCCTATTTATTAGGCTTTTCATTAACTTTATATAAACCTCTTTTTTTACATCTTTACTTGCTTACAACACGTCTACTAATGATTTTATTATTAAAATAATTTTTTTGCACAAATGTGGAACAAAACTTCAAACTAATAAAGTTTTGCGAGAAAAGAGAAAAAACAACAGTGTTGCAGTGCATCATGGGTAATTTCAGCTCTCCGAGGCTGCGGAGGATCCACCGGTGCATCCTTCGTAAATGAGCCAAACGGAGGAGTCGAGCTGCGAGGAGGCGAGTGGTCTGAGTGAATTGGAACACCACTTGGCGGCGCTGTGATGACGTGAATTACGTCCGAAGTGGTCGAGACGCCGAGGATCCTCGCAATTGGTAAACAGCCATTGTCATCAGGTGCTGCCAATTGTTCTGCCCCATGCACCTGTGGTATATAACCAAGTCCCTCCCATGTAATCTGTCTGCTGTGATTGTGCCAATGCAAAGGCCCACACACTCACCCCCCGCATGTCACCCCCAAACTTCAGAGACCGCCTCTTTCACAGCACTTTTTGACTTTTGTTTGTGGGTGGGGAAAGGCTTTGGCACGCCCGTTTAGTTACTCTTTAAGTCAGTAGAAATTGAGATTTCAACAGGTTTAAATCCATTCTTTGATTACCCACTGCCATAATAGCATTGTCTGTGTCGAGCTGGGCATAGGATCATGTTTTGTATTGACGGCAAGTTGGCAACAGTATAATCCAAAATGTTACGCAGTTTGCCTTTAATTGTCGGCTTATTTTCCTGTCTATTTTTCACACCTGGAGTGTTTCTTGAGAGCTGAATGCAACAAGTGAATTTCTCCATTGTGAGATCAATAAAGGCTCATCTTATCTCTTACCTAATGGTCGCCCATCTAAGTACCGACCAGGCCCTTTCCTGCATAGCTTCAGGCATGGCAAAGGCAGTAATGGCCCGCATTATAATATGTACATTAACCCCCAACATCAACTTTTTGGATGGGAGTTTCATATTTCTTTACCTCTTGTATACTATAGGATTGATTCAACTGCATCTTGTTTTGTAAATGTTTGCATATAAATTTGAACACAAAAATTGACAAAGGACCAGAATAAAGAACGTCAACAGCACAGCTCGACTCCCAAAGCCAGAGTGCCGCCATTTGTAATAAGTTTTAACTTGAACTACCAGAGACAATGGCCGTTTCTCAATCTGTGTACTTGTGCGGACTTGTGTGCTCGTGGACTCGTGAAATGTCATCACGCGCGGCCCAAGTCCTGTTCCAATTCAAAGTTCGCTTCTCAGCAAGTCCGCTGGAAATCCCGGATGAGAACTTGCTCCGCCCGTTTTACCGAGGATGCATCAGAGGAGGAGACTCTATGGAGGAGACTTGTGCGTTCTCCGCCAGCTATATTTCCCACAATCCGTTTCGCTTTGAGCACGTGGATCACCGCGAGCCTCCGCCTGCGGCGGCCCCTCCTCCTCACGCACCGAGCCGCGCTCCAGCTGAACAACAGCTGATCGTGCGCATGTAAATAAATGCGGAGATGTGACCGGTTTAAGAGTCTTTAGAAGTGTCTCCAGCTCAAGATGGTTTTCTGAGCAGAAGTGTTAAAACAACTTGGTCATGCTTTCATTTTCTCATAATGATCAGCAATATTAAGTCCTATAGTCATGAACAGGTTAAATGCATTTTATGTTTACATTGTATTATTAAGGGGCACCGTAGACAAATCTTTATGTGGGAACTTCCAACAGTTTCATATTTTAAAGTTTAAATTGTTTGTTCGTTTTTTTTTCAGAATTTGCAACCCCCAAACAAATGAATAAATAATATTTGACCTATTTTTTTTAATTATTGTTTCAGTTTGCACATCAGATGTTTAATTACTTTACACATAATGCCTTATCTATGTAGGCTATAATTGTATAAACAATGTGAAATTGACTAAAATGTAAAATGTTATTTTTGTTTACAGCAAAAGTTTGTAATTGATGTCTTTAAAAACATCTTTCCACTTCGCCTGCAGTGTCTCACCCTTTTAATTTCATGTGAGGTTGTTTAATGTTATAAAAGCTCACAGCCCATGTTCATGAGCTACTTCCTGTGATGTCATCGAGTTCACTCGTTCCAAACGCTGAAAAAGCCGAGTCCACACTTGTGAACTCCTCAAGTCCGTTCTCCGAGTCTGCACCCGCAAGTCCGTACCCCGGAGTTCACGAGTACAGAGTACGCATACTGGGGATTGAGAAACGGCCATAGTCTTGTGTGTATAGAATGTCTGAACCATAACCATTAGGTCTGAACAGAATAGCGCTAACAGTAAACTTTACAGTCATTGGTGGTGTGTGTTAAGTTAGTGAATACAAGACAACACTGAAATTGAAAACATTTATTTCAAAATAAAACTGCCACTAATTTTAAACAAGCTGGAGAAATCAAAATGTCGCATTAAAATAGTTAACCTGTAATTAGCTCGTTTGGAAGTACACAGTAAAGTCTGCGTCCACACTAGGTGTGAGTGGAGCACTAAACAGCAGGAATGTGACAAATCCACACAGGACTGTGACATATGCCAGTCTCATACCAAAAAAAAGAAGAAAGAAAATCTTGTTTTTAAGCCTTAAAAGCATTGCTGATATAACAGCTACATTGCAAAGAAAATTTTAAAACACAATGTAACATGCAATATTACCTTGTATTTTCTCACAGCCGCTTAGCAGTCGGACAATGTCATCTAGACACCAATCTCCATTAACAGACGATTTGCCACAGCACTCAGAAGAGCCCAAAGAGGGTCATCAGTGCAATTGGACTAAATATACGAAGAGCTGTATTAGCAGAGTTTAGGGCTGAGGGTCTGTTTACAAGCAGATAAAAGCTTCTTAATCATCTGCTGGTGTGGGACTTCTGGCAGGGCTTGCCGACCTGGAACGACTGAAATGGAGAGAAAACAGTTAGAATGGCCCATAAAACACAGCAAAAATCCATTCATTAGCCTTGCACTTCAATGGAGCGCTCGCAGCTCAGTGTATGGAAGGTTTCATCCTATTTCCACCAAGTGGTACAGTCTGAGTAACATGCAGTTTCCACTAAGGAGCATCCTATGATAAAGTTCTTCTAATGTACAGCAAGCAGACCAGTAGGAGAGGTATACATGAACGCGTTTCCCTTTAAATGCAAGGCGGCAGATGAGGCAGGGCAACTCCCCAGCATGCAAATATTTGTTAGTCTTCAGGAAGCACTGTTGCATTATACTAGTGAGTGATCTGTGCCACTTGGTAGGAAAAGGCCTCAATGAAACACCAACTATCCTGCATAGGTAGGTAACAAAAAAAAGTCTAAGTAGCCCACAATGCTAAGCAGATGGGGACAAAATTGTTTCCTTCCACTATCTTATCTCTTAAAAACATGTTCAATAAAATAACCTAAAACTTAAGATTAAAAAACACGCTCTTTTGGGCTCCAACAGGGCCCAACATTCAAACACGGGAGCCACGAGTTAGTATTTGGAAAAACAGCCAAATAACTTGGGTATACAACAGGAGCTTCAGTTTAATTTTTACAATTCTTAGGGCATTTGATTGTATATTCCATTATATCTAAACAGCTTGTTTGATGGACTAACAATATTGTCCACATCTGTAGTCTTAAAATTGCGTATACTACAATAGTACATTAAACACCCATGTGTCAGACAGGAATACGATTTGGAGTATTAATCTGATATACTGAACATCTCACAAACCCTGCTGTAAAGTTCATAAAGGAAGTCTCACACACCCAATCACCCTCTTTCACATACATACATTCTGGACATGCTAAATAAGCTCACTCTTATCACCCATTGTCAAAATATTGACCAGAAACTGATTACCCATCAACATTTTGTTTTCAGGGGTTGATTTTTGGTTACCTTTGCAGACAGTAGCAGAAACAACAAGTACAGAGAAGCGAAGGATGATGACTACAACTCGGAGAGACACTGCGCAGGGAGGGTCTTGAAGACTGATCTCTCGTCAGCTCTCTCTTTGACTTTCAGAAGCTAAGAGGCGGTAGACTCTGGTAGGTAGTGGGCTCTGGTTGGTAGGGGAATGGATTTAAACTGCAGTAGCACTGATCTGTGTGGATCAGCCCCCAGTACATCTGAAGGCTGGCTGACTCTAGAAGAACGACTCTATGTGTGCGGGCTGATCTCGTCTGAGCGCGGCGGTCGAACACACGTGGCTGTCTAACAGCAGCTGCAGGCGGAGGCTGATCTCAGGTCAGCGCTAAGTCACCCTCCCGCAGGACGTACAGAGCCTGGGATCTGCTGCAGTGTCAATGCAGTGCTCAGGTCCCACCAAATGCTTTAAAGAAAATATGAAAAATAAACAAAACTGTACTGCAAAAATGCTAACGCTTTGTCTGAACTACAGTAAGAAATTTTGGTGACATAGCAATAGCAGTAAGTGAGATATATCACTACCTCTAGATATGTTTAAACATTTTTTTTTTATTGTTTGCCTTGAACTAATGCTGCTTTTTGAAGTCACCAAGGCATCAAACTTGCTTGAAGTAAAAGTATCAAAATTCATCTTTTTTTTTTTTTTACCTGCTGTTGGTTGAATCCCATCACACGGTCATAGCTTAAAAGGCCAGACAGGGCTCTGCACCACTGCCTACCATCTAAAGCCTTCATCTACTGCAGATGACCAACACAAAGCTGTAGCGTGGATCCAGAGGGATCTCAGTCAAGTGTCAACAGTTTGACTTAGTAAACTAAGAGGTATACTAAAATGCATTCAACAGAGAGGGTAAACTCATAGTTACCTGTTCCTTTTGCGAGATGACTGTGATCGAGAGCGGGAGCGCGAGGCAGAGCGCCTTCTGGGTGCTGAGCCGGAGCGGGACCTAGAGCGACTTAAACACAGACAGACATGGGCACCATTTCAAAGTTGCAGCAGGAGGAAGGTAATATACAAGACAACAATGAACCGTGCATCTTTGACCGAGGACATTGCAAACTGCTCAGGGCCAAAGGCGTTCAAATGCTTCACAACCCCTCTTACCTTCTAACTGGAGTCCTGGATTTGGAGCGTGCAGGGGAGCCAGATCTGAAGACACAGAAGAGCAACCTTAAAAAGAGCTCACTTTACCCCCCCTAGAACTAGAAAGTAAAAAAAACCTTGCAGGACAGAGGGAGCCTATTCTTGCGGTATTACCGTTATGTACAGTAACTTGTGAAACGTGTGTGTGTGTAAGCCATAATCACCTGCTTCTGTGTCTGGAGTAGGAGGGAGAACGACGGCGGCTCCTAGAATGATGCAAAAAGAATTATATTCCAGAGAGTACAACCGTTTCTAGTGTCATTACATCTGTAGTGAGTGAACCACGACAAGTAGAAATAGCTCACATACCTGCTGTAACTACGGCTGCGGGAGCGAGAGCGGTAACGACGGCCATGCGAGCGAGAGCGGGACCGAGAACGAGTGCGAGACCTGGACAGAAGAAAATCAACCTTCAAGATTAACTTTACACACATATGATATACCATGTTGTTATTATTCTTGCTCTTCTGATAGAGTTACAAAAAAAGGGTTGCCACACACCTGCTACTGCGCCGTCCTCCTCCTCCTCCTCCTCCTCCTCCTCTCTTACTGAAGCGGTAGCAGTCGTAGGCGTAGTGGCCCCTGTCCCCACACTGATAGCAGCGATCATTGGGGTCAAACTGCCGGCGGCTGGGACGTCCGCGGCCCTTCCGAGAGAGGCCTGTCGACATTTCCACCCGGACACGGGAACCACAAAGCACCCTGAAAAAGTAATAAATTAATGGCGGTTCATAAACCTCAGGCAAAAGAGGGAGGTAAGGTGACTTGTACTTACTTCCCATCCATGCCCTTAACAGCGTCTTCAGCATCTCTGGAGTCTTCAAACTCCACAAAGGCAAAGCCGGGTGGGTTCCTGGCAAC
Source organism: Neogobius melanostomus (assembly GCA_007210695.1). NCBI lineage: Eukaryota > Metazoa > Chordata > Actinopteri > Gobiiformes > Gobiidae > Neogobius > Neogobius melanostomus. Next base: position 18,540 of record VHKM01001121.1, on the reverse strand, counting down.
CCACACAGTCCTTAGAGGGCCATAATAACTGAAGGCTCGCTCCAGTTCTCCTTTTGCTGCACCATTCCCCAAATCCCCCACGTAGACTTTACAATCAGGGACCCGAGAGGAACTTCGGGATGAGGAGTGGTAGGACATGGTCTACGCCTAAAAACAAAGTGCTACAATTGGTTAAAATTTGGACAAACGCACCAGTAAAAAACTACAGACTTAGAGCCGGACTAATATGCAGAAATACAAAGACGCAACAGCAGCGCCACCTTTCTCCTTATCGACGCGCGCATAATTCATCGCACGTCCATCAAAACACCATGATTTATTGAACTATATCATTTTATGGCATGGTTGCTTTACAAATTAATAACAAGTGCCAGACCGTAACTTTTAACAAACGACGACCTACAAGCGGAAGCTAACCCACGCAGCTAGCATACACGCTAGCGTTAGACCACCGTGCAAACACATACACTGAATAGGATTTGGGAGCATATTTTTTAGGTATTTCTTTCGCATATTAATATACATAAACGTTAAATGTTATATTACAACCGAGCTAAATAAAATACTGCTTTACAGAAGAGGGAAACCAGCCTTGCTCGTCTCAATTACAAACAATGGCGTCAACACGCGTTAGCTTAGCCTTACCTCCTGTCGTTGTATCGAACGTTGCTCCAGAGAAGATCGGGATGATTTGATCGGGATCGTGATAAAGAAGAATATATTATTGATCAAATGGAGTTGACTGACTAAACAGAGCTAGATTCAGAGTATATGGAACCGAACAACCTGAGCTCAGAACGGGCCTGTCCCCGTGTCCTGCTCACACTTCTGCTCTATGCGCAGGCGCAGCAGCCGCTTAGAACAGCTTGATTTGCGCATGTGCGAGACAGTCGGTCTTACTATTAAATTAAAAACATTTCCTTTTTTTTTTTTTTTTTTTTAAGGAATGAGGTCCATGTATTGTTTTTGATAAAACCATATATCTCATCTTTTTCTGTGAATGTCTGTTCTCAAAACCTTTTTGGTCTGACGTGAAGTCCCTTACTGAACACACATCAAACCATATTGCATTTGAAAATGCAATCTATGATAACCATTTTACCCGTGAAGAACGCAAAACTGATTATATAATATGGTTAACCTTATATGGTTAAATTTTTTGGAGAACTATATTGTTTCATTACAGATATTTTTATTGTTACCCAAAAATAAGCAGACAAATAATACATATTATGTGTGTTTGCTCTGAATGGCTCACCTCTCCTAATAGGCCATGAGACGGGACCCCAAATTTGGGCTACCGGTACCATTTTGAGGGATTAAATTTCCTTTTGATTTTCATGAAGGTACATATCTCTAGTGTTGGAAAATGTGTGATAGCATCCGATCCATGGTAGTTTTCATGAGAAATCAACACTTTTATCATCCCATCTCAATATACGTGTTCAGTGACTACAAGAGATAAAAATGCCTCTATAATCCAAGTGGTTGTTCTCTTCTTTTGCAAAGTGGAGGATCTTGCAGACCATCAATAACAGAACCAACATTCATTGGCTTTTCAGAGAAACTGAGTAGTTAATGGCCTGTCCATCATTATAATTTGCTGTGTAATCTTAAAAAAAGTTAACTCTAACAGATCGATTAGGTGAATGGTTGTATATCTCCGAAACAGGTTGTGACGGAGACTTGTGTGTTTTTGCATTGAAAAGAGCAATGTCTGGGCTTTAATATGATGTGTCAACCACCTTTCTAGGCCGCTGGGGGGCTGAGAAACGTTATGTTGAAAATCGTGAAAATGGTTCAACTGAACATAGTGTATGATATGATTTTATCTGATCCCATGCTTTTTCTAATCTGGATTTTTTTTCATGTAATTCTATACGATTTTGCCTTGTGCTTGCAAAAACTAGCAGCAGGACTTAATCGAAAGGCAGTGATTCCAGCATCCATTAAAGCACATATCTTCACCAATCCAGCATGTGGCAGCAGATATTGATCGACTAAAGGAGACAATCACTGGAAAGGAGACATCACACATGGTTAATGGCATAACAGTATAGGCAAAGGTGTATGGGGTCCTCACCTGCCCACTGCTGAACTTCCATGAGTTGAAAAGCTACAGTAGATTTCAGTTGAGGCTGAACATACTACTTTAGATGCTTACGTGTTGGACCACATCCACTCATGGAATGGAATGACCATGCCCAAGAGATGAAAGAGTCAAGCCAGACTTCCTCAGTGCAAATCATGGTGTGGATCCTTATGAAGCAGCCACAAGCTGAACATCAAATTGTCCCAAGCTGGACTGGTTTCAACATAAGTTAAGATAATCCTTTAGAGATCCGTGATAAAATAATCCATGACAAAGTAGAAATCTGAGAGGATGTAGTAGCACCTTACCACAAATGTGCCAGCTACTGAAAAGAGCACTGTGTATGAGATCTTTAAGCGTTCTGATCTAATTTGTGAAGAGTTGCATCTGGATTCAGTGGTAGTTGTCCTAGAGTCTAGGACAAAGCCCTTTATGCGGCCAAAATTGCTTGGATGCATAAAGAACAATTCTGTGGGACGTCTGCTGTGATCTTGGCTCCTCTGCTGAGGGACTCCTTCGGCCCTTGGTCTCTATAGTCTGGATCTCTCCTTCTGTGGTTTCTCTTTTCTCCCCCTGGGGTTTTAAGTTTTTTCTTGCTATTCTGGAGAGTCTATGGACAGGGGACACCCACGCTGCTCCTCATCACCTGCTGCTGACATTTAATTGGACATCATGTTTAAGGCCTGTTCATACTCCACAAGATGCAAGAACTTTTTTCTCGCACCCAGAGCTCCGAGAACAAAATGGGCGTCATTTTGTTCTCGGAGCTCCTGTTCGGCAGTTCTTTCACGTTGTTCTTGACACCTGAGCTGAGCAGAACTTTGTTCTGCAGGTCTGCGAGAACTCTTGCTGTGATTGGCTGGATGTTTAGTGGGCGGGGTTATTTATGTAATTCCTTGATTATTTTGGCTGCCGAAAAACAGGGCGTGGCAGTTCGGCAGCAACACGTCTTGTGGAGTATGAAATGTCAGAGCCCAGACGAACTTTGTTCTTGTTCTTTTTGCCTCAAGAACAAGAACAAAGTTCTCGCAACTTGTGGAGTATGAACAGGCCTTTATGTTTGCGTGGATGCTTCACTTGCCTGGACTTTACATTGTCTTATTTACTGTTTTGTTTAATTGCCTTAATGTTTAGTGCAGCCCTGTGAGGCAACTCCTGTTGTGATATTGGGCTGTACAAAACCATTGATTGATTAACAATTCATACAATCTGCAATGCATTGTCTATTCTTGTGAAGAGCTTTCAGGATGGTGGGCTGAGGGATGTTTGCATTGAAGCTGGCATAGTTGCTGAGGGACCCATAAGTGGGGTGTGTCGATATATAAAGTAGTTTTTTAATAGACTGTATTAATGTGTGGTGTTTTTTGCTGACTCATGTTTTACTCTTAGGACTTAGCGATGCCAGAGAGGTCAGGGGCCAATTTAGTAGAAGGGGGGCATCCTGTTTACGGGGCAATAAGAAGTGTTATCTGTGTTTAGTATATAGTGGCCAGATGTTTAACTAAGCTAAAGAATGTGCTTTGATGTAGAGAGAGATGAGCATGTAAAGATATCAGGTTTCTCTGTTTGTAACAATGTATGGGGGCTGTGCATTGAGGAGGCTGGACTTAGCTTTTGACTTATTGAATGTGCTGTAGTAAGTTCGGGGGATTTCTCTCAGACACTACAAGTGTAAACTTCATTTGACTCTCCGAAATAAAGAACCTCTGAGACATGCTACCTTCTGATTTTTCCTCATTTTACAAGGAGTGAAACTGGGAGCCAGAGCGCCGCTTTTTCGTCGTTTCTAAACTTTTATTTTTATTCATAATTTGGTGACACCGACGTTGATTTTATAAGTGAAAGACGAAGAATCAAGATCGATAGAAAAGTGATTTTTTAGAAACGCGAGGAGCAACAAGAAGAAACAAGAAGACTTTTTTTCTCTTCACCGGCAGCAGCAGCCCGCGCAGGCGCACCAACAGAGGGAAGCAGCAGCCCACGTGACAAGCCTCAGAGGGAACCATAGCAACGGCGAGAAACCCCCGTAAAAACTTCCAAAATCCAAAGAATCCATTGTCGACACATTAATAGCGGTAAGGCGCCATTTCTAATTGCCTATAATTGGTCTAGCATAAATTAATTGTGTGATTCTGACGAACTGGGACTTTTTACGTAAAATAATTTTCAAAAATAGACAATAAAAACGGAAAAACTTTATGTAAATAATACGCTGTAAATAGAATGCTTTTAGGGGATCCGTGACGTTTCTTAAACGCCATAAGGCTAAATTATTCTTTGCACACGGGAGAAAAAACTGACAAAGGAAAATTTAAGGGATTATTAAGAGAACGGCCGAATACACGTGCGGGCTTTGATTGAAATTGATCTTTCCTTTTCGCACGCTTAAAAGATTAAAAGGAAATTTTGATAAACGCAGATTGTATAAAAATTGAAACAACTGCATAGCTTTTTATATAATTGAACGTTCATAAATATATATAATATAATATAAGACAAGTAATAATAATAAAGTATAATAATGATAATAATAATAATATCCTATGGCGTATTAAGAGCGGTGTGAAGTAAACAGTTTTGCAGTTTAACCCGCTAACCTCCAACCAAACCGAAGTCTAACCCGCTTTCTGTACTTCCCTGTAATACGGCTTTCTCCCGCTGGACGGTGACAAAAGCAAAGAGGTGGAAGAATAGGAGCGCGGAAACGATAATTATACAAAAACGCCTTATTTCAATCGAAACATAAATAAATATATTAAATACTATAGGTAACATATATATATAACAAATAGTTGGAAAAGAATAAGCGATAAATCTAATAGTGATTAAATGTAAATAAAAATAAATAATAATTGACCAACATTTCTGTAATTTCCTTTAACTAAGCATGGCTAATGTAAATATGATTCGCGCATATATAATTATGATGCTAACATTTGTACAATGCAACGAAAGTATCTGTGTTACATTAACTCAAGAAAACTCTGAAATAGCGTATCCACGCGGGGACGCGACGACGTCACTTGAATGCGACGCGTATAATGCTGTGAATGGTTCAGTAATTTTTAAAAAAAATATCGAACTACTTTGTGATGATTTAAAGATTGAATTGGATAACAACGTGGAGTCACATAGAGCTATATACGCTGTAATGTTAATCATAAGCGGAATTACAGCAACAATCCTTATAACATTATATGCAAGCGCGCCAGTATGTGCGAAGCAACTTCAAAATAAGATAATAGAATCTACAACCGCGTATGATAATACCAAAGAGATGGCAGTGGTGACGCGTTTGAATCTTTGCGCCTCGATCAAACTATGAATCGAAGAACTAGAACAATGATTTAAAATGCAATGTGCGCGAATTTAACTAATTAGAAATTTATCAGTATAATTGTTTATCACGAAGATTAAAAACAAAACCGTGAAACAGTTATAAGCGCCCTCGAGCAAAGCGCTTCATCGGCTTCGCTCGAGTGATGTATATATATATATTTAATGTACAGTAAGTAAACGCGTAGCATGTTGTATAAATAAGAATATTGCAATTTATTCGGAATTTAATAAACAGAAATAAGGTCCCATTTTGTCACAATGTTATATGACAATGATTGATTTAGTCTAAAAGCTAATGCTAAATTGTTCATTTGAATATTATGCTACTATATACACGTAAATGTCAAAACACATAGTCACAAAAAGGGAAATTTCATAAGCGCCCACTTTTGAATATAGTCTGTAAATAACAGTATTTGGCAAAATTAGAACCTCTCGTAAAAGCAGAGGTTAACTCAAATTTTAGAACACCTGCATACATAAGCAGGTTGGATGAACTCCATTAAAGTACCATCAATGTAATAACACAGATAGTCCACTAGATGGCGGCATTGTCTCCCATAAAGACAAGCAACCATGTTAAAAATAAATGACTCCTGTCTCACAATAAAGACAAAATAAAGGAGATCATCAGCGAGTTATATATTAGGCCCAAATAAAGTAAAATAAGGCGCAGGGACAGATTTTTTATTTTCTATACAAATGTGTGGGTGGTTTTCCGTGATCTGAAGAGAATTTTTATGGCTCATTTAGAAGGAGCCCTCCAGAAACACGGCTCTGTATTTTGTGGGATTGGGCAGAGAGGATTTGATGGGGTATTTCGTAGTTTTAGGACACTGGTTTTGGTCGGCCGACAAAAAGAAGCAGAGTAAACGCATTGTGTGGTATGAAACAGTCAAGACGACGCCGCATGAAAATTAATAATTTCATGTAGAAGCATGTGTCGTAACCGCACAATAGCGCCACCTGCTTTCGAGTGACGTGGATAGCAGACCCACGGTCTACTCCGGCGACGCGAACCAGTGTGTGTATGTGTTTATTCTGTGTTGTAATGTTTAAAGATGTTCACTGTGTGTGATAAATATGAAAACGTAATTAATTTGATAAATCCAAAACTTGAAAATGCAAATCACTGTTAAACATTAGTTGTTAAATTATGCACATACATATGTGGTAAAACAAACAAATAAATTAAGCAAATAAACGGTAATTGTTGATTGTTCACATGGTTTTAGTGAATATAATACAGCTGTGCCACTAGAGGGCAGTGTTGCACATATGAAATACATTGTAAAATTAGATTAATAGTGATAATCATGAATAAACAGGTTGAAAACAAACGGTATATGTAAAAATAGCACGTCACTGGTGCATTTTTAGGTATATTTATAAATTATGAATAACAACGTAAACAAAACAATAAGATTTGAACTGATCAAAGTGATTTTCTCTGTTTTCATAGGGACAAGGGCGTTAAAGGAGGGCGTAAACCAAAAGCTACTCCAAAATTTCAACGCGGCCCAGAAAAGGCATAGGAGCATTAGGAACGCGGGAACCTATCAACAAATACGATCGATCCAAGAATCCCTAAAAAAAAAACATAAGGTAAAAGTATTATATTCAAAGAAACTATTCTAAAACGAGTATAATTTAAAATATATTAATGCGATAGAGTAATAATTTAGTGTAATTAACTTACAAGTTGTACACGCGATAATAACAAACTCAAATACCAGTAAAATGTCCCAATTCATCACAATAGACCAATTAAAGCAATTTTGGAATCAGAAAGTGCTACAAAATGAATCTGATCCTAAAAGGGCAAAAATCAGTAAGTCTATCATACAAGACTTACTGAAAAAATATGAAAAAAAGCGTTTAATTCATGGGGGGAATAACGCCATCGCTCCAACTGAAGATCAATGGAAGAGCATCATGCAATATCACGAAGGAAAGATACTGCACTACAAGACTAACCCCATTCAAACGATCCGGGGAAAAAGACTGGATAACCTGAAGATTTCAAAACATGAAGATAAAGGAGCCCTAGCAAAAAGGATGCACCAATGGGCGAAAGAAATACAGGAAAGCAGAGATTTTAAAGAACTATCATCAATCCTGGTGATGAAGCCGACGGATGAAGATAAAAAGGTGATATTCGATGAAGAACCATCTCAAGGAAATGTCTCAGAGAAACTATCAATGGGCATCTATCCAGTAAATAAAGGAGATACAAGTCATGGACACTACACAAGGTCACGATCAAGGATGACACAAGACAGTTGTCTCGGCGCAACAGCGATGGAAGAACGGGATGAAGATGAAGTGATGAATAAAAGAGATCGAGAAAGATTGTCACCACGGGATCAAGAGGAGCTTCGTAAAAAACTGACAACCATTCTCGAAAGAGCACAAAGCCTAGAAGATATACCACAGATCAACACCCCTCTGTATTATCCATCTTCCAATCAAAGTCTGCATTCACCAGAGGATAAGCGCCAAAGAAGAACACCATCTGACAGCAGACCACCAGCATATGTAGGTCCGCAGTCAGGAACTGCAACAAACATATATCCATGGGATCAAATCGCATGCGCAGAATTCAATGATACGCCACTGCATTCAGTAGTGCCACCAGCATCCCAAATGACACACAGAGTCACAGGAGGAACCTTGGCACTGCAACCTCTGCAACGCACCCCAAATCTAACCGAACTTGAAGAACAAGTAGACTCAGTGCAAAAGCAAGTGAAAGCATTGACCAGCATCGTGGAGATTGACAGAAATTTAAGAGATTTCAGTGGTCTCGCACAGAAGGAAGAACCCCGAGAAAGAAATGCTGACCCAGGGAATGGAAATTTAATAGATTTAAGCAGTCTCGAACAGAAAGAAAGACCCAGAGAAAGAGATGCTGACTCAATAGAGAGAAACCCACCAACAAGACACCTACAACGCGAAGGACCTTTCAAAATAAGAGGATCTTTCTCTGGAATCGTCGACGCGGATGAATATGAGAAAGCCTTCATTGACGGCACAGTGGACCCCACGCTAAGCGAAGATGAGGAATCACATGCAATTAATACGACCAAGGTTTATCCTTTGAGGACGACAGACAACCGAAATATGGTGTATCAACCATTCTCGCTCAAAGACTGGAGTTCTCTGATGTTGGTGTTGCCGAAACTAACCAAGGGAGGAATTCCATGGATGAGAGCCCTCATGAAGCATACTGCCGGAGACAGAATTGGTTGGGGAGACATACACGCAGCTTTGACCATGGCAGCGGATGAGACAGTTGCAATCAGCATCCAGAACGCAATCCAGCGCAGGAGGCGGACAGCCTTACACAAAAATTCCCCTATACACGTGTTTCGAGGTGCACTGGAAGAAGAATTGAGAGCGAAATTTCCATGTATCATGACTGATGAACTTATGTCACTACAGATGAAGAGCGACGAAGACTATTACAGCTATAAACAACGTGCCAAAACCCTATACCACGATGCAACGGGTGAACCAATCCGAGCAGGCACTGGAATGACTGTCATGTTTTACTCAGCCCTTGTCAAAGGGATGCCAAAATCAGTACAAGATGCCTTGAGTGACGTAATGGGCTTGTACACCAAAACCGAAGAAGAGTTTGATGCACATTGCAACCACAACGTCACCAAGTGGTTGAACAATGGCAAAGAATCCGATTCCAAGAAGAAAGAGATTGAAATGGCAACACTGAAGTTACAATTGTATAAACTACAAGCGGAGTCGAAAGATAACAAGAAAAAAGAGAAAGCATCAAACATCATGTCAGTCAAACAAAACCCCACTGAAGAAGACATGCCAATAACATCTAACCAGTTGGCAGCTGCAATCAAGATGTTAATGAAACCGCCAGAGGCACAAGAAGCACCTGCAACGCCGGATATACTAAAGAACGACCTATCATCAACTCCCGCCGGACCAGTGGTGATTTACAATACCGCCCCATTCTCTAACACACAAGGAAGAGGAAGAGGGCGAGGCAATTTTGGAAGAGGAAGAGGCAACGACATGGGAAGACGATACGACCAGTGTCATGCATGTGGGAAAATGGGACACTGGGCAAATGAGTGTCGGACGAAGCTTCGAGGGCAAACACAAGGATATAATCAACAAGGTAATCCACAACAGATGTACGGGCAACTGATGAGCCAACCACAAATGATGCAAAATGCCTATGTACAACCCATGCAACAAATGCAGCCAATGCAACAAATGCAGCCAATGCAACAAATGCAGCCAATGCAGCAAATGCAGCCGATGACCAACCCAAGAGTGATGAATCTTGGAAACAATCCAAGTGGAAGAGATACACATGGAGGTGTCAACCAATACGGAGAGTACTACTAGGGAGGCCCGCAGCCAGACCAATCGCTTAAACCATGGAAAAGCGAACCAATGGTGGTCTTAAAAATAAATGGACAGAAGATTCGATTTTTAGTTGACTCAGGAGCAACGGTATCCTGCATTCGACAAAAATTTCCATTGACAACAAAGACAATGTCCATAACAGGCTGTGTGGGAAGTCCAGAAACGAAAATTTTTACTGAACCATTGGCAGTAACGCTGACAAACCAAACCGTGGAACATGAATTCCTATTTTTGCCGGAGTGTGGAGTGTCCATTTGTGGAAGAGATTTGATGTGCAAATTATCACTATCTCTGATATTTTGTCCTGAAGGCCACAAGATACTCAACAAGAGTGAAACAATTCTGATGATGCGAAGAATGAAGGAGAAACATATGGCAAAAGTTCTATACCTTTCCCCAGATGTTGTACAAGACTTAAAGGCCCAGACAACAATATATTGGACTGAAGTCATTACAGACTCAGAAAAAGGAAATGATGCATCAAGATTGTGGCAAGAATACAAGACGTGGGCAAAATCATTATATCCAATAAAAGAACCTTTCGATCCATTACATGTGACCCTGAACTATGTCACCCTTGAAGATGTTACATACGACGGTTTGTGGGAAGAAGTAGAAGGACAAACATTTCAAGTGGCATATACTAACCTATATTTGGGTCCCCAAGGAATGGCACTCGCAGTTGCATTACCTGAAGAATTGAAGCCTTACTATGAGGGAGGAAAGGAAAGTACCCCTCATGTATCGCTCGCTATATCTAAACATCACACTCAAAAACAACTGGGGCCAATGGTCAAGTTTGCCTCTACTTTGCAATATGACGCCACTGATACGGATAAGATCTTCTACAACCCTCAACATCAAATATTCAAGATAATTGTGCCGCAAGGAGCCGGAGATGTCACGAGAGCTTCTAGGCAATTCAGACATCGAACCTTCGAAGATCATCCAGACACAGACAGATATCTTGCACAGGTACCAGCCAATGTGTGGATGACGAATCCCAATGACGTAGGACAAACAAACCACGTCGTCAAGGTGGAGCTTACTACAACTAAGCCCATATACCGCCCGCAATACCCACTCAAAGAAGATCAAATAAGGGGCATTCAAGAGACAGTCAACGGACTGTTGAATTCGGGAGTGATATATGAAACGAAATCTGACTACAATACGCCACTGTTTCCAGTGAAGAAATCTGATTTGGTGAACTGGAGAATGATTCAAGACCTGAGACCGATCAACGAAGTAACGGCTGGAGAATCATATCCCGTCCCAGATCCATACCTTGCCCTGAACAACTTGTCACCAAAGTGCAACTTCTACACGGTGATAGATTTGGCAAACGCCTACTTCACGATAAACCTCGATCCAAGCAGCCAAAGATATTTTGCATTTAGCCTTGGAGGACGTCAATACACTTACCGAAGAATGTGTCAAGGCTGGAAGCTATCAGCGGGATATTTCAACCATTTCTTAAGACAAGATCTAGAAAACCTACAACTACCAAACAACTGCACATTAATCCAATACGTCGACGATATCATGTTGGCCGGAGTGACAGCTCAAGAAGTTCTGGAAGCTACTGTTGCAGTGCTCACGAGGTTGTCTGAAAACGGTTACAAAATCAAAAGACAAAAGATGCAAGTAGCAAGAAGATCAGTGTATTTTCTTGGACGAGAAGTGTCGAATGGAGCGCAAGGAGTGACTGACAGCAACAAAGACGCCATTTTACAAGCACCAAAGCCAACAACGGTGCGTCAGATGCTTAGCTTTTTGGGCCTCTGCAACTACTCTAGAGAGTATGTCCCAGGATACACTGAGCTCACGACACCGCTGAGAGATCTCATCAAACCACACGGAATGCATCATCCAACAGCAGCATTGTCTTGGAATCAAGAAGCTGAAGAAGCATTCACAAAGACCAAGCAAGCAATTTGTTCGGCGTGTGCACTGTGTGCCCCCGACTACACAATTCCGTTCCATTGGATGTGATGGAGAAAGGGTCGTTTGTACAAGCTATCCTCTATCAAAAGCACCATGGAACCAGAAAAGTGTTGAAACATTACTCCTATAAACTAGACTCCCATGAACAGGCACAACCTGGATGTGCACGTTACTTGGCAGCCCTGACCAAGACGATCGAGAAAACTTCACATCTGGTGCAAAATCATCAGTTGATTGTGCATACAAACCATGGCATACTTGCATATCTCAACTCTCGCCTATTCATCACCACTGCACAGAGGTCAAACAACATCTCGAGTACTTTGAGACAATCTCACATAACGTATGAAAGTGGAACTATCAACATGGCGACCAGCATGGAAACTGAAGGAATTCCTCATACGTGTGAAGAAAAGGTCAAAACTGAAATATATGTCAGAGCCGATCTGCAGACGACCCCACTGCCCGATCCAGAAATGACTCTATTCTGCGACGGATGCTCATATAGAGCGAAAGAAGGACATGTCATTTCATCGTATGCTGTAGTTAAACAACTATCAGCTCATCAGCATGAAATACTGGAGGCAGAACCAATACAAGGAGGATCAGCGCAAATGGCAGAATTAATGGCAGTATTGCGCGCCTTACAACTTTCGGAAGGCCGCGAGGTCAATATCTACACAGACTCAGTCTATGCTTATAAGACGGTCACAATATCTATTGCAGGCTGGATCAGGAATGGTTTCAAGCTAACAACGGGACTTCCTATAAAGCATGAAGCACTGGTCAGACAACTTATTGACGCGGTTCAATTGCCAAAGAAATTAGCCATCATGAAATGCAAAGCTCATACCAAAGGCCAAGACTCTGTGTCTTTAGGCAATCATGCAGCCGATCAAGCACTAAAAAAGCAGCAAACTACGACAGCAGACATATGCTTGTTCGAGACGCAGAACAATCTGAAAATGCATCCGAAGCGTGCATGGTCGATACCAAATATGTCAAGGAGATTCAAGAAGCAGCAGGAGCATATGAACAAAATGCATGGAAGTTGAAAGGGGCTGTGAAAGATGTTGAAGGAATTTGGAGAAATCATGAAGGAAGAATCGTGGCTCCGATTCCTTTACTGCAAATGCTGTTTGACGAATACCACCTCCCAACACATCGGAGTTACAAAGCCATTTTGAAACACATAGATTTATGGTGGCATCCACAAATGCAATCCGTTATACAATATTGGATTGATGATTGCCATATTTGTCAGACTACGACTCCGAAAAAGGCTTGCAAACCACCACCAGGCATTTTCACTCTCCCAAACAAACCTTTCGAGAAGATCGTTATGGATTTCACAGATATGGGACCTGAAATGCGAGTACGTGGATACAGATACTTACTAGTCATAGTATGTGAATATACAAAATGGGTTGAAGCCTTTCCCTGCAAACAGAGACTGCTAAAGAAGTAGTTCATCATCTTACAACTGAAGTCTTTCCAAGATTTGGTATTCCACATACCATAAGATCAGATAATGGCACGCACTTCACTGCCAAAGTTGTTAAAGATGTGCTGAAGGCTCTGATATCTCACAACGCCTAGGAAATTATACCACGCTTCGTCGCAGGGCATTGTGGAGAGAATGAACGCCACCATAAAGAGGAAATTGGCAAAAGTATGGCTGACGTCAAAACTTGATTGGGGTGGCGGCCTTACCATTCGTTCTGATGGACATCAGAAACAGTGTCAATGCAACGACATCATATTCGCCACACCTTCTGTTGACGGGCAGAGAAATGCATAAGCCACCTGGACCATTTGATGAAGACACCCCATTTATTGAATGGGACAAGCAACACCACTCTTATGTGAAAATGCTTCAAACCATAGTAGCACAACTACATCGGTGCAGACAGAGGACCCATGATCGCAAAGAAACACTTGAGCCAAACATGGATATCTCTCCAGGATCTTGGGTTTATGTTAAGGTGCATAAACGTAACAACTGGACTCAACCGTACCAAACTGGGCCATATCTAGTTCTTCAATCGACGGGGAGATCTGTACAAGTGCAAAAAGACACTTCTAAACTGTGGTATCACCTGTCACATTGTTTTAAGTCACCGGTGGACCCGACTCAACGGAGTCTAGCCAAATCAAGAAAGACATTGCAATCGCTTCCTCTGACAACATGGAAGACAAAGAAGGTGATCGTTCACCATCTATCAATGATGACGGACACCACCAGTCATCCGATTCTACCCCTGAGGCTTCAGAGGTAGAAAGAGGGGAGAAAGAGGAAGAAAGAGGGGAGAAGAGGGAAAGAAAAGAAATACATAAAAGAAAACAAAACAAAAACTAAATTTTTTTGACATATTAGTGTTGTACTAACAAATATATACATATGATCTTTTTATTATAATATAAGAAAGTATTTACTCATTTTTAATCTAAATGTAACAATACAAAATAGATGCACATGCATATTAGAATAATTACTTGCCAAAATGATAATTCGCAATGTAGAAAAATACATTTGACAAAATTCAAGAGACTAAATATAAAGACACTGTTGTGCATAGTCAAATACCAGATGAACTGCTGGATGAATCCTTTCCATTACAGGACGAGGAAACATTGACTACTGGAGAAACCGGATCTAAAGAGGACTGTAGAAAAAGGACCGGTGATCATCCAGGTGGGAGAGTCCAAATCACACGCTGTGGACGAGGCCCACTGCTGTGAAGGTCTCATAAAATCTCCCTGGATTCACCTCACCCACCTGGTGAAACTAAAGGTATCACAGTTCACAGGAAGCAACCACCCAAGTACATACTACACTGTTAGTATAACTGAAGAGCAAGTACTGGCGACCTCTGCTCTAGGCATATAGACGATCTGGTCACATCTTACACCCTTGCACGTGACCAGAAGAAGCTAAAGCCGTTATGGACAATTTAAAAATTAGACTGAGGTGCTCACCTTGGGTGATGTTATGTGTTTCTTCAATTTTGTCAATTGCAATTGTGTTTCCTTTATTACTGTTTGAAGATTGGTTAAATATAGGTTCTGAAGTTCGAAGTAAACGATATGTTGACAGAGGAAAATAATGCATCATTATCAAGCTAATATGTGGTGGAGGTACGTAAATTACACGGCCCACCTTACTAATAACACTGACTGTTATGTATGTACCCACCTTCCAGTGTCGACCACACACACCGGCATTTATGCGACCACACCGAACGACACCCAAATTTTCTGTCTTGTAGCTTTGGCGATTCACCCGAGTAGTGTGAGAACCTTGACTGGTGCGATATGTCGATACCAATGCGAATACCAAAGGGGGGCATTCTAAAGAACACATCGTGCCATGCTGAACAAGATCTGCTGACATGCCGCAATTAAAGGACCCTCTTGTTATGGAGGATATTATAGAACCATATAACTACGCTGTTTGTTATACAGGAAACGGCATTAACAATATGGGGGCATATCAGCAAAAATCATTGCCGAATTATAGTTACCTTTTGTCCGCCCATAGATATGCTAACGTATTACGCTTGTTTAAATAGTGATTCCTGTTGGCGGGACACACGCAGGAGAGAGGCTGTAAAAGTCATGAACGAGGACTTTGCAGTGTGGTGCGCTACTAGCCTCGGCTGTGTATGTTCCCGTGTAGCTCCGGTTATTCACGTAGGTACTAGAATATTAAATGATAGGTATTGGTTGTGTGGGCATAATATTTATACCAACCTGCCACCTCATTGGGGAGCACATGCACTATTGTGGAACTGCATCAGCCCATCATGTACATTCCAAAGATAAATTACATACTGTACATGAGACGGTCCAAACATCAATCCTTAGACGTAATAAGAGAGATGTCTTATTTGACCGCGGAGTTCCATATGACCAGCGGATCTTTTAATACAGGACAGCGAATTGCAATAGCATTGTTTCCCCATTTTGGCATTTCTAATGTACGTTCTGAAGTAGAGTATAATAGGTGGAGATTATTGGGATTTATGAACACAACCATAATAGCCTCAATGCAACCAATGAGGAACTAAAAGCCCTGCGCACTATGGTGCTGCAGAATCGTGTTGTACTTGACCTTTTGACTGCCTCTTCGGGAGGAGTGTGCGCTCAGTGGGTACTGGATGTTGTACATTCATACCTGATAACAGCGGAGATGGAGGAGCAATTACACGAGCCATTAAGGATATGGTGAATGCTCGAGATGAGGTGCAAGCTACAATGTCTGCTAGAAGTTGGGACATGTGGACGTGGCTTACCAGCGGTGCTTGGTGGCATTTGCTGCTGAAAATAATAACACCCATATTCGCGGTTTTGCTGATAATCGCTGTAGTTATTTGCTGTATAATTCCTTGTTTGCGATCTTTGGTAATGAATTTAATTTCAACTAGTTTGACGCGTCAAATCCCGACATCACAATATATTCTTCTTACTCCAGGTTCCAAGCAAGCCATGAAAGTGTTTGAATTAATTTGAATTGTTAAACCAAAAATCATAATGAAAATTGGTAGTTTTGATTCTGCCATACTAAATTGTTAACTGATTTTGCATAAAAGCGACATAAAGGCAAAAATAGAAATAACAAATATTGCGTTTGTGAGGTATCTGTTGGTGAAGGTGGATGGTGGATACATAAATAATGGGTAGAAAACAATGTTTTGAATCTTAGTTTTTAGTATGTTAGGATTTTAGTTTTTAGGTTTGCATGTTTTAATCTTTAGTGATATTTTCTTTTGGTGAACACATAGAAAATGTGTTCAAGAGGGGAAATGTGTCGATATATAAAGTAGTTTTTAATAGACTGTATTAATGTGTGGTGTTTTTTGCTGACTCATGTTTTACTCTTAGGACTTAGCGATCCAGAGAGTCAGGGCCAATTAGTAGAAGGGGGCATCCTGTTTTACGGGGCAATAAGAAGTGTTTATCTGTGTTTAGTATTAGTGGCCAGATGTTTAACTAGCTAAAGAAATGTGCTTTTGATGTAGAGAGAGATGAGCATGTAAGATATCAGGTTTTCTTCTCTGTTTGTAAACAATGTATGGGGCTTGTCATTGAGGAGGCTTGGACTTAGCTTTTGACTATTGAATGTGCTGTAGTAAGTTTCGGGGATTTCCTCTCAGACACAAAAATACAAAGTGTAAACTTATTTGACTCTCCGAAATAAAGAACCTCTGAGAAACATGCTACCTTCTGATTTTTTCCTCATTTACAAGGAGTGAAACTGGAGCCAGGCGCCGCTTTTTGTCGTTTTCTAAACTTTTATTTTTATTCATAGGTGATGGATGAGAAACACTATACCCGTGCAGAGTACACAAGTGCATTTATGAAGCCATGATGAGAACTGCAATTGGTCAGAATTCACTAATCAGTTAGAGACCAAGACTAACAAAAAAATGTATGAGGTCAACTCCTTTTTAGCGCAGGTGCGTTGCTTTTTGGCCTAGTTGTTTGACATTCAGTTTGAAACAGTCCCCACTTTTTATCGTGGAGGGTGTTCTAGACCTCTGCACAGTCAATGGATGAACTCCTCAGCTTGCTGATGTCAATATGGAATTTGTGGAGGATGTAGTCCTTGGGTCTTTTAACAATCCACCCACGCTCACATGAAGGAATTTGGACTTTTGAACATCTCTCCTATACCGTACATGGTGTTTTTTTTCCTATACAATGTGAACGATCGCTCCATAATTGTCTTCATGTTATGAAAGGTTGTTTGAAGCTACTTTAGAGAATGTTGCAAGTCCTGTTCAATGGCACTGAGTCAGTGTGGACAGAGCAGCCGGACCTAATCTATTCTGAGTGGAGTATAATCCAAATGCAGAGAACTCTTGCAGAGAATCTTTTTTGCCAGCTGTCGTAATGAGTGGCTTTAGAATCACAAGCTCAGGGCAGGAGTTATTCCCAAAGTCTCAGTGCCAACAAGGAAGAAGCTGATGGTCGTCTTCTTCTCAATGCCATCCATGAGTTGAAGAGGGTATAATGCTGTTACCTGGCTCGGAGGACAAGATGTTTTGGTCATGTCCCTTGCTTTCCTTGACACAATTTGGGCCACCTTTGTATAAAAAAAGAAAGACTTTTGTGCTATGAGGGTGAGATAGAAAGCCATCAGCCCTCCACCCATGCCCGAGACTCTTAGTGAAGGCATGCCCAAAAGAGCTAACTACCAGCTGTAATCAGAAAGGGACCTCAATCACCTAGCCCTGTTGTCATGGATTTGAAGATGAGCTGTGAATGGAGTTGACCAGCTGGTAGTTCAGTTGGATGGATTCAGCACCTGAAGCTTCAGTTAGATTTATTGGCCTGCCAACTGTCCAAAGCACTTCGTCCAACTACAAAGCAAATGGCCTCAAGTGCACAAAATATGAGCCAGATATTGAGAAATCAAACATGGTTTTAGAAAATTGTGACTGATGAAACGTGATGAAGTGGACATGGGGATCATTCCTATAGAATGTGACGATGTATAACGTGCATTATGCCACAAATCAAAGAGTAAATAAGTATCAGTGGGTGAAAATGTAACCTTTGTTAGGTAAGTAGCATAATCATTCTTTGAGTAAAACAATGGCTAGCTAATTAGTGGTTGTCTCAATGATCGGAAAGGTCAGGGTTCGAATCCCAGCCCCTAAGAACACTGTCGTTGTTGTCCTGGACAAGAACACTTCACCCTCCTTGCCTCAGTGTGTGCGTACACTGGTATAACTTGGAATGAAGAGAGT